>UZAN01040076.1:18845-78163 GCA_900618425.1 Echinostoma caproni | reverse complement strand
GGAGGGTGGGGGGGGGTGGGCTGTTAGAGCAGAACCGGTCATAAAAACGCACCAAGTGTTGTGTTTTCCCGCATTGATTTGATTGTTCGGAAATCGTTCAACTGTTCTGGACGCCATATTTAACCTTGCATGTTTCCGGACGCCGGTAGGACTATTTACAGATAAATGAATTTTCCACATTCAAAAGGGATAATAGCCGTAGATTAAAAAAATTCAAAAAAAATTGTCATCTAACAAAATATATGCAACATTCTTTTTCTGAATGCCCATTGGGTCACGTGACATAATACCCGAACCCAATGTTTAGCGAAACAGTGTTTTTTGCTTCACTAAGCGTGAGTAGTATCGTGATTTTTGTGACTGAATTAGATTGTGCCGTTAGATGTCGTAAAAACGGTGTATTAACGGAATCAGATGTGCAGTACCTGAATCCAGCCTTATTTTTTCACAGAAATCCTTCAGGCATTTCACTCCGTCGTCTAAGTTACGCATCGATTCTCAATCGTCTAGCGACTGATTTCATGAAGATATGGCTCTTTGTTATTTATGTATCGAACAGTATGCCAGTCTACAGTATGACAACATATTATGAATTGTCACTCTACACTCAATAACGAATTCGGTTTCAGAAATGGTGTTGATGATCGTTGATGCGAATCCCATTCGGCCTAGCCAGGTTCATTGTCGGAATTTATACGATTACCGAAGATGATATTGTCTGTTGAGCCTGGATGGCTTCAGAGTTTAGTATTTTCCACCAGGTTATCACCACTAGGATTTGCTAGGTTCTCTCGATAACGGATTTGACTCCCGTATGTTCTAAGATGCACTTTGCCACACGTGAATGTTGTAGAAGGAGGCGAGGAAAAGCACAAGATTGGATTTCTTCCACTGCTCTGCCGATATATGTAGGTGTCTGTGCAATCTTGCATGTTTTAAGCAGTGCTTTTGCATGTCAGTAATTGGTAATAATCATGAATCGCAATAATAAGATGACATGTAGCGTGGAATGCTCGAATCGGAGAAGATTTTGCATTTTGGACAAACATCGTCGTCCACAATTGGGACATCGGGAATCTGATAATGCAAGGGTACGGATTAAAGTAACTGAACATCGGCTAGAGAATACGCCAGTTTTGTAAGAATCATAAAGTTTCAATAGGGTTTTTCGTACGGCGTCACCCAGAGTTTGACGAGTGTGCATCTACAGCGTTTGCGCAATCAAGGGTGAGCTGCAGGAAAGCAATGTTTCAGCTCGTTGTTAGCAGTCACAAATCATAAACTCTTTAGCCATTTCATTCACATGGAAGCCCTGTATCTCCAACACTTAGTCAGTACTTATTTTGTCAGTTTAATCTGGCAATAGACCTCAATCGGGTTTAGCCCGTTCGTCTGTTGAGTGGTTTGATGGGGTGTGATTGAGGATACATCAGCTTCTCGAAAACGCAAGTGAGAGTTGGGCGTTTATGGGGATCGGAGAAATGGAATGTAGCACTCTTGAAGCAATGACCTGCCAGTTTAGAGGCACTCATTGATCGCCTACCCCAACGTTTGGGTACTGATGCGTGAATAAAATGATATATGAGTAGAGAAACAAACACGAAGTTTCGTGCGTGTATTTGAGCGTAATTAAGTTGGTACATACTGAATAAGTTATTATTATTATTATCATTATTATTATTAGTAGAATTATGGAGCAAAAGTATCAGTTTATTAGCAGTGCTACAAAGTTTTATCAAGGGCCCACTGGTTTCTCCAGTTGTGCAAACGTTACGACAGGTATCCTCTGGTCTCAATAACACACAATATACAGTTTTGTTACAAAAATTGGTATACTATGTTCTACTGTAAATTTCCTCATTTGGACTGGATATGGTTATTAAACAAAACAGAGGCAGCGAGAAGCACAAAAATGAGTAAGGGGGGATGTCATATACCTTTGTCTGGGAAATATCAATCAAACCTTTCACTGTAACGGTTGCATCTCTAAAACTTAGTCATCGAGGCTCTTATATTTTGAAAGAATATAGAGTAACGTAACCTTGATATGTAATATATAGTTCGCTCTGAATTCCACTGTCCCGAATTCGATACATAGAGGAATCGGTATGTACGGAGTTTGAAGAGCTACTTTGGGTTCTGGATGAAGTGAACGTTTACCATGTGAGCGAACAAATGCACTGTCTTGGACAGTCTGATCGAGTCCCAGTCGGGGCTAATTGCGGATTAACAATTTTTCACTTGCACGGTCTGCTCAATTTTGCCACTACTTATCATGATTCGAAGTTTGTTTTTCTCTGATCACATGCAAATCTAGGCCTTCAAACAGGAAAAGGTTTTAGTGGGATTAAACTGACAATACAAATGATACCATATAGTCATAAAGTGAATTTTGTCATGTCAAGAGTCAACGAAGCGTAAACTAAAAGACTGAGAAGCACTAGACAGCTGTTTTCACCTGGTTGTGTTTCACTAGCCGTGCTAATCCCTCAACCCAAATGAGGATCGAACCCGGGATGGAAATAACCCATTCCCCCAAACGACTGGGTGAATTCACACAACCCATGTTTCAAAGTTATGGTTTCTGCTCTTTATGATCTGAACTATTAACTGGTCATCTCACAGCTCAGTTTATTCCCGTTGAACACGTTTAAAGCAATTTGAGCTGGTGTGTGTTTGGGGTTGAATGCATTTTTTACGCGGCTGAGAAACTGGGGACAGAAGTCACCAGAAAGTCGCCGAATGTGGAGTTTTACGATTATAACAGTTTTACAAGGACATTAAGTGATGCTGATCATAGTTGAGGATGCTACATTTGTCGTCAAAACCTGAAATAAAATTAGGGTCGGAACAACCAACTGCAAATAGGTTAGAAACAAATAACGAAATTACTCCTATCGATAAAGAGTGTACGGATCGCGTAATTAAGAGAGTGCTCAACCAGCGGTAGATGATAATCAATGGTATGTTTCAGCGTCAAAAATTCAATAAGCCGTTATTGGTAAAGTATCAAACGAAAAGTGTAGACTGCTGTATTGCATTCCATCCACGCAAAAAAAACAGTGCAGGAAAGCGGTCTAAGAGAGAGAGTCTTTAGTGGTGCTTTTCTACAACTCAGATTCAGAATGGATATTGTGGATAAAGTACTGAAAAAATGCAGTTGCCTCAATAGAGTGACCAATCACGGTTTGAGAGGGTATACCGGATGTTGCAGCTGGGATGTGCTTCAGCGAAAAACATTCAGTATGCAAATTGCCCGAAAGCCACGGAACTCAACACTGCCAAAAGTTAAATATCGATTATCCAATGAACTTGTTTCTCCAAAGAATGCTTAGCATTTATATACAGAAACGTTTTCCAGTCTTTGTACCACTGGCATTTCATAAAGAGTCACGCTTAGGCCTTCTCAGCTTTGTCATTCAGTGCTGGCGTGAATTTTCTGTTTGCCTGTTACCGGGTATTAGATTTACCATTGCTTCACCAAATTTTAACAATATGAAATTTACACGAACAAAAAGGAAAAAATACATTCCGGAGTCTAAAGCAGAGCATGCACGTGTATTGTTACGCGTCTGCTGAGCACGCGGCATCGGCCCGGGAAAACGTGAAGTGAGTGGAAGATGCAACTCCACCCCCCACCCCCTCAGTTCACATTTATAAAAGGCCCTGGACTCAGGTAATGCAACTAAACTGATAATATGTTTGTCGTCTGATCGAAGTAATTCCAGGACATTAAAATTCATTTCCGAAACGTGATAACATCAACTCCAAAATGAGTTTAGAGCAAGGAATTTTAAGAAACTTTTAAAGAGGAGAAGAAATCGTTTCGGTTGTGCATTCACGTTTTAGCTACGCAAACACTGCTCATGACTTGATTGTTCTAGTTAATGTATCTCAAAGTGTATTGATGCCTCCATTGAAACCTATACAGGACCATGTATATAACTATATATTTGTCGACAATATTTCTATCCTTTCCGATCCAAACATTTTACGAAACACAATATTAAATTATTTTAACCAAGCTCTCCCGTTAAAAGGTTTTACTATCAACGGAGAAGATCAGAATACGTTTCATTTTTCTTGAGGCTAACTTCAATAACGGACCACATTGCAAGTCATGTCATTCAATGGGTTTTCAAACTAATTTGGAACGGTCAATAAATCAATTTCCAAAGTTTCATTCCAATTAAGTTGAAATGAAACTTAGTTTAAAGTATAATTTTTAGAGCGGTGTTCCAAGGATCCAGTGAACGAAGAACTAAGAGATATAACATCCAAAATCCTGAATAATGGATACCCAGAGCGCTTCATCATGAAGAATATCATAGAAAAGCCATTATTATCCCCCCCAAAAAAAAATCGTGACCAAAAAGAAAATTGTTCTCACAGGTCCTGTTCAAAGGAGACCTATTGAGAAGACGTTTGGGAAAATCAGTCACACAAACGTATCCAACCACCACTCTAGGTGCGACATTTACCAATTGGTCATAACTCTGCACAAACCTCAAGGGTGAGCTGCTCATTCTCTGCTCATCAATGATCACATGTTTCTTCACTTGCACATGTTCGGCAAGTTATGTAGGAGAAACGATAGTGTTGACAGAGGACGAGAGAACATAGTCAGGTCGGGTTAACCACGGGATGCAAGAAAACAATGATCAGTGTCATTATGGCCCACCTCACCAGATAGACAATGATGCATTTAACATCATTCATAAAAATGCCGCACAGCAAGTCGTAGCAACGTTACTTGGCGACGAGAGAAGCAGGAGAATGTAGAATCCTGAGCCCAGTGCTTTGCAAACAGAAGAAAACATTTGCTGCACTCCAGTCGACCTGACCCCATCGCAAATCTACGTGACGAACCAAACCATTACTTCAACCACGTCATGGTGACGCAACACGGCATGACACGTCACACGTTTTAAAAGGTCATCAGTAGTTTCCAAAACTGACCTTTCTTCTCCTCCTTTTCCACATGTAGACCTTTAAAACTTGACAAACATTTTTTTTAGTTCCAACTCAACTCGTCGGACCAACCACGTTTATTTCTATCTTATAAATAAGCGCAAACTGTAAATGCTACAAAAAGAAGCTACTCAAACAAGCTCATTGTTTGCCTTTTCATATTCCTATAGGAATCTTCCACGAACTGTATAGTTACATTGGACAGGGGGATGAGATCATATTTAAAACGGCATCGGTGTTTTGAGGATAATGAATTTCTTGACTGTTCCATAGTGCTGTTAAGTCACATTCCATAGGGCAACAGCAAAAAGATTGTTCCATTTCATATTCTTACGCGACCGTATTAGTTCAATTTTTCAGTCAGCATGGAAAAGCGTTTTTTCACTGGTCCTTCCACAAGTTTGTCATCCAACCTTACGCGGTAAAACAATATACGCTTATGCGACACGTACTGTTGCTTTGAAGTTAACTTGGGATTTTCATTTGCTCGTGTTTGTACAGCGCTTATCCAATTATCCAATCGAAAACGAACGGTTCGACGCAGAAAACTTGGATATTTTTGTTATTCTTTAGGGGCCGTCTTGAACCAAACAGAGNCCGTCATTATCTAAACGTAATCCGACAATACTGGGCTTTATATTTACCTGCCTAGACAACGTTTACGTTTGCTAAAGAGGATTTAGTGCACTGGAGCGGACGATACTTAGAAGGTGAAAAAACAGAAACAGAAATATCTCAAACGTCTCACAGGTCCCCACCGCATACACGTAATCTGTGCAATTCACTTAAATTTCTTTTTTCTACCTCTGAAAAATAAAGGTCACCAACATCGAGAGCAAATCGGCCAACTCGTTCCCTCGCGGCGACCAGTCTAACAGTTTGAAACGTTTTACCCCACCCATCGTCTCGGTCTCGACCACTACTACCCTGGGACAGAAGCGGGGCGAGAGTGAGGTGGGAAGGGGTAACGATCCCGTTCGAAAGACGAGACGGCAGTTTCTCTTCCCATCCAGCAGCTGATGCTGGTCGAATAGGACTTTTTCATAATAATGTGCTTACTGGCGCCGCCGCCACTACCACCACCGCGGCTAGCCATTTTGCTGTTCTCGTTCCGGGACATACTTCACCGCCAGGCCCAAAAGCCCGCACCTCTTCGAAGCGTCTGACCGTTTTTGTGCACACATTTTAACCCGAAAAAAAAGCTCTTGTTTGGGGGTCTAGCCAGCTATTCGGTTCATTTACAACAGGTCATTCGGTAAATTTAAAAATGATGCCTTTTGTTGGTTGTAAGAACACGTGCTATTTGTATGGGGAGTTTTATGACTTATTGTGCCCTTAATAAGAATAATAAACCCATGAACTCGTTCAAATCCATTTGTGGGATGGAATAGACTAGCTATTGATTGCTGAGTATTGCATAAAAAGAGAATCAAAGAAGCAATGGAACCGTAGGCATGGAGCAAATGGAACTTTAATCGATAGTGAAGCTACCACGCATCCATGCATACAAACAGTCCTAGAATTTTGTAATCGAGGTTGCTCATAGTCAAGATCGTTTTCGAATTTTTCTATCTCACCGTCACTCACTCACACACACAAATAGCATTTAAACCCTAGTGATATAATGGCATGACACATTTAATCATCACGAATGTATTTATTAAAACTATGAACTGTAATACCTCCATATATTTGTGTAAATATTATAGCTGAGTTTGAATAAATTAACTGCACTGATTTTTACCGTTTTGGACATGCTGATTGCGCTAGTTGGTCCAATGGAAAGGAGTTTCGGGGATCAACAATTCCTGAGCTGTTGTTATTCGTGGTGTTGCTCAGGATCCCGCGAACTGGTCCCGTAGGCCCAAGATTGGATGGAGACAAGCACGCTCCTGTTTACAAGTATCACACTTTTTACCTGTGTGTTGCCTGCAAATCCCTTCGCTTTCAAGAACTCGCGCACACCTATGCATCATAATTGATTGATTGCACGTTCCCGATTGGCCACTGCTTTGAGTAGATGTTTATTCTATTCGGGTTGTTCAAGGTTTGTGGGCTTTTGTCAGTACCAACTGAGCAAAGTATTCGCTCAGCGATTTATGTGGTGTGACAAGCACAGGATACAAATATTCCCATCTAATTTTGTTCAGTATTGTTGCACTTTTTGTTTTTCTGAAGCACAAATAAATGAAACAATAGATAGCAGTGTTGTTTCTGGCACGCCGGTGCACCGTAAGGTGTGTTGACCCGGAGTAAGAAATGGTCCAGTCACCCGATGTAGGTAGAAACTGGAGTTGTTACTGTTATAATTCAATCCCGTGGTCTATTGATGGGGATAAAATAGTCCGATTGGTTCTGTCCGGTGTCCATGTGAATATTATTTCTCAAAATGGGAGCAACATGCGGTTTCTGCTTCACACTTATCTTTAGGATCACTTTCATGCAGTTCAGTTTACGAAGTGGAATATATATATATATATTTGTCAAAAGAGAATGAACGCAAAATGTTCAATGGGGCGTTTTGATCCAAACTAGGACTCTTTATCAGACGCAAAGGAGATGATTGAGAGAGTGGAATTACCTTCTTTCCGTGCTTTGGTGTGCTGTTTTTTTTCTGTAAGCCCAGCAGTCGTCACGGGCGGTTGCGAGCTTAACGTAATGCCTACCTTCCTCAAAGTGTCGGTTGCATGAAATGATCAAGTGCAAAGTTATGAAAATGAACTACTCCCCTTTCTTATCTTACACGGCCACCTCTGCGTTATCGTTCACCATCTATCTGTGCACAGTGGTTCCAGATGTGTGACCTTGGGTCAGCATGTCGGAGAGCAAACTTGTGTTCATGTACACGAGTGCTTAGTTGTTTTTGCCTGTCTCACCTTTATAGAGTTGGCTGGAACCCAGGCAGTGGAGTTACGTATACCTAATACCTAATACCTAATCGTCCGTGGTTTGCGACCCTGTTCTTGCCGGTGAAAAGGAACGATTTCATGTTTCCTACTGGTCTGTGAAATATTTCGATTAACACCGTCTGGAGCCTGCTTTCGTGGCTTATGACAAGTTGCGCTATCCTAAGTTTCTCCTTTATGTGCGTCGGATGCTTTTCACCCTGATGCAAGCGTTGATAAAATTCCCGTTGAATCAAGTTCGTTATAGTGTCCTTAGTTTCGGTGCTCCGCAAGGTGTTCGCTTAGTGTAAAAGGGTTCCAACACAACTTTACACTGAGCCTGGGGGTGGTTGTTGTTTATAGCATATATATATTTCGTAATAAGTAATTCGTGAATGACTGAAAAAAGTTTCCTTGGAAGTACACGACCGGTTTTGCAGTTCTTGCCACTCGTCAGGCATGCGTATCCGGTAATCTTTTGTCAGTTCATATACATATATATTCATAGAGAGAGAGAACTGCATAATTTCGAACCCTCAAACAATAATAATCGATTGATTGATCCGGAACCGGATACGACAGTCACCCACGCCGGTTAAACTGTTCGTGCGGCCAACGTGAATCTGATCATGATGAAGCGAAGTTGTGAAAAGAGAAGAAAAATAGAATTGTTGCAAAGGCAGGATGGAAACAATCTGTGTGCTTACGTTTGAAGCAGGACAAAATTCGCCGACTGAGTTTGACTTAAAGTGGCAACTTGAAAGTGAATTTCTCAAAAGACCAAGGCATGTTTACTGAACGATAACTGTGAACTCCGGAAAGACTGATGAAGTGGAATTTCTTTTTTAATCTTTAGGTGGTTACTTGTCTGATGTAATTCTAGCGAGACAAACAAAACTACCTTCACAAATTCATGAGGAATTTTTTTTACAAAGGAAAGTAGAATGTGCAACTAAAAACTTGGGGAAATTAAAAAAATTCCGGCGTCTGGTTCCCTAACTTGTGCAACTGTTTTTAGCTAAACGGAGAACAGTTTACCGCATAATCAGCAAACAGTGATGCGAAGGAAGAAGGCCAATCATATCGAAACAAGCCGTCGAGCACATTCGGTTGCGGATACTGCCTTTGGGTTGGGAGGCATAACTTCTACCCCAGAGCTACTCGGTCGACGACCAGCACATTAAACTCATAGCTTGGTCATTTTCCGCAAATCCCCTGTCACACGTGTCGGCATAATGCTGCTCATGAGAAGGGTTCGACTCCCGATTATAAGAGTCGCGGTTTTACTTCCCCCTTCCGAGGTAAGGATAACAAATAGTACACATCACTATTGAGTTCCAACAGCTCTTCACTACTCTTTGTCGGCCTACACACAAACTTCACATGTGTGGGGATTGATGTTGCTTTTGCGGAGTGAGAGCCATATAACAGCAGCAGTATTACACAGATCTGGGGGTGTGCGAATGTGCATGGCGAATGAACGAGAGCACATAAAAAGTAAATCTTTTTAAATGATTCAGTGTTCACACCACCCAGGCATTCTACTTATAACTTCCGAAAATCACGTTTGGTTCAATAGTCGCATTGAGGTGGCTTTCGTAATATTGTGGTCCTGCACAAATTTAGATCGCCTCACCTTCTCGATAACTATTTCCTGATAATTAATTTCCGCTTGATGATAATGAACAAATAAAAACAAAAATGGAGTTGCTTGATTATGAAAGATTGTTCTACGGGTTATAAATTCCAATTGATTTATTCACTGAATTTACAACATGAATAAATTTAAATGACAAGGGTTAAGTGAAGAGAGAAAGATGGGTTCGTGTTTGTGAGGTTTAATTTGTCGACCCACATCAAGGTGATCGATTTCATTCAATCGTTCCACTTCAACCATCAGTCAGCAGTTAACTGCCAATCAGGTCACAGTAAATTTTTCGTTGATTTTCTCATTGATAGTTCCATAGTTCATTTGATCCGGTGAAACTGACAATAGGGAGAATATATGTCACGTGTGCAAGTCCAATCGACCTGCTAACACAATTAGAAGTAATTGATATCTTGCGGAACAGAAATTGAGGATACCCCATGCTCCAACAGTTCTGGATTTATGTTATGATAAAATTCAGCTTGCAACATTTACTTACTGAATCATCTGACGAGTGCAAACTGGTTGCGATTTGATACTGGATAGTGAGTGATCTTGCGCTTGATATTGAAATTTCTGTGTTTCATTCCTGTTTCTCGTGCAATGTGATAATCTTTTGTCATTTAGCCTAAGGCTGTACCATTTTTTGCTAGATTTCCAGTTTATCCGATTATTTTTCGTTGTTTTTTGAAAAATAAGTTTAAAAGCATTTGGAAGCAAGCACGGGATAGATGCATAGATGACTTAAACTTTGAGATGATCAAAATTGGACGAATAACAATCGTTCTTTATTTAACTGATACTACTTTAGGACAAGAAGTTGAAAAATCCCGTTACGATCTACCTTATCTTTAGAATCTACCTAAATATTAGTTGAAGAAGCGAAAAATTCTAGTCCTACTATCGATGCGAGGGATGGTATGATTCAAAAATTTGTTCGTATCGCCAATCGCGCGAAAACCGGAGCTAAGAATTCAATAAAGAACATCGATACGGGCCGGTGTTGTAGTCTAATATTTTTTTCGCAAACACTCGTTTCACCAATGTACCATATGATGTCTTCGAATTCAAATACCTCTTGGTTCCCATCTACCATGGAAATATGAATTGCGATTTAATCTTCAGATTTTTTATGAGGTCTAACAGATATTTTTTTCAAAAATAGCCAATTTAAGGGTATCAAGAGTAATGGTACAAATTTGAATGCAGCAAAAGCACGGAAAATAAAAACATTTTTATTACAATATATCAGCCCGATTTTTTGCCTCTGCAATCCGAATTATTGTGACCCACTCCATTTGAGCTTCGTCGCTTTAAACTACCCAATGGAGCCAATGTTAATCTGCCATTCTTGCCTCTTTTTTGGTCCGAATTGACCCACAATCCGAAATAAATATGCATTAATGGGAATAAAGCACATCAATAGATTGTACAATTCGCCTTTAATTTGGTGCACTTGCA
This sequence comes from Echinostoma caproni, assembly GCA_900618425.1. Taxonomy (NCBI): domain Eukaryota; kingdom Metazoa; phylum Platyhelminthes; class Trematoda; order Plagiorchiida; family Echinostomatidae; genus Echinostoma; species Echinostoma caproni. Next base: position 67,198 of record UZAN01040076.1, on the reverse strand, counting down.
GACTGGATTAGGGATAAAAAAGGTGACCAGAAGAATTTTGTGTTCACACTGAGGTACCTGGTTGATCTAAAGATTGTTTTTTCCCTTGTTCACCCCAGTGACTGACTTTTTTCATCAGAAGTCAGTGATATTCATAAGGCGAGTGTGATGATTTTCAATCTGAGACGGTATTGTTCGCGGACAACAACAACGACGACGACGACCGCGACGTGGACGATCAAGTAGGACCATGGATCCCGATTGTCAGGTGTGTAATACGAACACGCAGCGAATCTGTTGTCGTTAATTGAATTTGTGTGTTGTGAATCCATGTAAAACAATAACAGCAACAACAACACCAACAACAGGCAAATAGCACTTCGGTCGGTTCGAATCCGGCTGATAGAGACGAAAGGAAACCGGGCGAAAAAGGACAGAGATCATGTTCGTCCATTCGTTTGTGGGGCCCAATACTTCGCCAAAAGAGACCAGTCGCATCAATTCCGACAAAACATTAACTTTTTAATACAGACAAATGCATTAGGAGGTTAAAAAACAGATGTGCATGATCAGTGGTTGGTTGGAAGAAGATAAATGTTCTGATTTAAGAATAAACACGATGTAGAAGAGTTAAAAATGTGTATAGTTATTTAATTCTCTCAACAACATTGAATATTTGTGTGCTTGGATTCTCCATTTTGAGGAAAAAAGGGCAATCGTTGTAGCCAGAACTAACATCAATCTCGAATATTCATTCACACAACCGCGTAACAAAACGAAACGGAGATTAAAATAAAAATTCTGACCAGGGGTGAATTATCGGCGATCGGAAGGCGCCATTGAACTAAGTGTGCGGTCGAACACACACATTGTCCTTCAAATTCTCCAAATATTTATGAATTTCGGAGATAAAAATAAGACTTTACCTTGCTGTGACTTCGAGGTAGCATTTAACCGGAAACCCTTAATCAACGCATTTAATATACTATACAGGTAGAAAATATAAGTTTAACTCTTGGCGTAATTTATAGTTGAAGTAAATTGAACTTCATTAGTTAAAATTTTCAAAACCTGGGGATTTTATTCACTGCAGTTGTTTTCCGTTTTGAAGCTCATTATGAGCGAACAAATCAACCACCCCCACACCGCCCAGAGCTCTAGCCATCGAATTAAACCGTGTATATTGTGCTTGTCGATATTGCATCAGCGTCTTTGTGCCTTGATTATAATTGCTAAGCATTGAGGTCGAACTTATCTTCTTTACTTCCGTGTATTTGATTCATATTGAACGGTACGGTGAATTCTAAGAGAGGAAACAGAAAGACGTTGGTTTGAATGATAGAAACTTGTATCAGCTGCAGAATGTCGGTAGACTATCAGCAACATGAGGAAAGCTGGTCAGGACCAATATGAGAAGTTTTTCGGTTGAAGGGACTAATGTTATGGGTATTTCGAGGAGAACTGATTAGATTCTCGTCGTTTGCGTACCCTGCAGAAGAGAGTTTTCGGTTGTGTTTCGCAGCTGTTCAAATGCCAATGCTGTCTCCACACACCCAGATGAGTTCCAAATTAGAATCAAGAACAGTTTGATGACCCCGAGGATCCGTAAATTTGTATCTGTATTGAATAGCTTCGCTTCTGTCACCCAGGTTGACGAACCTTAGAACAATTGATGAGCCGAAGTGTGAAACCACACTCTACAGATGGACTCTTTGAACTCATCAAATGACTGGATTACGGATGATGAAGGCTGAGATAATGGCTATGTTTTTTACTTTTTCATTTGTTCATGCCAAAAGGGATTGTACTGTGAGGCTTTCATTTGGCCAAAAACGAGGACATTTTACGCAACTCGACCATCGGGGACAGAGTTTCTTCATTTGTTTAATGGTAAGTAAGAGTAAACACCATACTTTCGATTTGTTGATTGAATCATTCGCCGCTAGACAATGCTGACTCTGATAATCAGCTTTGCTTCAACCCCAACGTCTTCAATTTCGTGACTGCCAACTCTAAATGGGCACTTAACATACGTGTATTTGATCCATTCCAGATAGTTGATCGAATAAGCTCTCAACTTCGACCTCCAAATCTAAATGTTTAATCTTCTTGGTTGAACAACACAATTTCGGTCCAAGAGATAGCACTTTAAGCAAGGTTTTATCCAAACTCACAGGCGAAAAATTATGGATAAATGTCTTCGGATCTGGAGGAAACTCACGAATCAGTTTGGTAGGATTAACGCATTCTTTTAATGTCATACGTATCTGCTCGACTTGCCTGTCTGAAATCGATTGAACGTGAGCAACAAACTCATCTTTCTCTTCTATGTTTAGCTCATCCAAAACACGGGAAGATTTCACAGAATTTTGCTTCATTTCGGGTACACGGCTTGATACGGTACCTCGTTCATTAAGCGCTTGGTGACGTAGAAACACATTAGTGATGTTAATCTGATTTCTTCTTAACACAGTTTGATGTCGTTTAGGATATTCCGAGTTTGATGTGCACTAATCGAGAAACTGAATACGATCATTTGCCGTAGCCAAATTCGTAAGAAACTTAACGTCACTGTTAGGTCCACGAAATACGGCTAAGTCTTTGGATGGTTTCAAATGTTGTGGTGGTGGCCAAGTGGTTAGGTCACCAACTAGTGACCTTAGTGTCCNGTGTCCCGGGTCCAAACAGCTCCACCGCCGCCCGTCTTCCCTGCGTCTGTATTTCCCCTGACAGCCTTTGTATGACCGCAGCCTCCTTCCTGAAACTTGACGGTACATTTGTATATTCAATAAACAGAAAAAGGAAGTAAATAGACATTTATTTATTAATTAGAACACATTGAGAACAACAGCGTGGCGAACAAGCTCGTTATTAGTTTTTGGTAATCATGCCATTACATAACACTAAATATGACTAACGATAAGAACAAACAGGGAATGAAAGATGGCCGTCCTAAGGGTTCAGCTCCGGCTCCAATTATGCTTGCATGTGTGCTTGTGTGAAATTGATCACAGCGTTAAACGTTCAAGTGATTGCACACGTGTTGGATTGGATGAAATGGGCCAGGGGAGATTAAGCGCTTGCACAAATTTCTTCTGGGCGCACCACGGAGGGGGGGGGGAGGTTGTGAATACGAATACTTACTTACGGCTTCGGCCGTGGCCAAGATGCGACGCTTCACTGCTTCACTTGATTGATCCTTGCATTTCATGAAATCACTGAGTTGATTGGTAGTAAAAGATGAAGCTATTTCAACACGATGTTTCGACCAGATTCGGTCACAAAATTACTGACCTTTGTGTATGTAGTACAGTAGCATCCCAACCGATAATGTATCTCAGGACTGATTGTCTGCTTGATTGTAATGATTCTGTGACCTTATGCTTCGGGGGTGTTGTATTTCCTGCTCATTGTCTGAGCACACTGAGAAATCCGGAGCAAAACCGAGTGATAGAGTGTTTGATGATCGCTCACATTTTTACTCAAACCATATCACATATCTGACTCTGCGCACAACCTGCATTGATCACGTATCACAGTGGAGGAGTTAAAAATATGGGATTGGAATGATGGAATTTATCGGTTGCGTTGCATCTTGGTCAGAATTAACACTCTTATTGATTCCTACAAATCCTCCACAAAAGCAACAATCTTATCAAATCACCCATAACATTAGAAAATCCGGCCCCATTTGGTGTAAAATATTCCAAATTGCGTCGGAAATTTATCGTACCCTTTATTCGAGAGATGTCTAGACACGAAAACCGGTAGCTTCAGTTGTTTAGATCTCCACTTTTGTGAAGATATTTTTACGAAAATGAGTCGACTTAACTGATGAATCCATGAAGAATCTGGGAAATATGATGAAAGGTGAACTGCCGGTCCTAACCCCCCGTCATAGCCTCGGATTTTGTTGTTTCCTTATGGAAACAATGCACTTATTTATTGATTTAAATACCAGTTGGAATGACCAAAAAGAAATGAATTCAAGTGGTAAAATATCCAGGAAACAACCCACATTTGAAAAAATCAGAAGAATGGTTAACTTATTTGCATTTTTTACTTTCTGTTTAATTGCTGAAATTTTCGTATCACCATATTTGTTGGTGGAATCAATATTTTTATTGCTTAATCAACTAAATCCAGGACATCAGTAAGAAAACAAATCACAGTTCAAATTTACTGGCATGCAGATAAACGTTGGCAATTCCGTGATAGTTTGAGACACCGAAGTGGCCTTGTGGCGTGCACGAAAAAGAATGGCTACAGCAATGTCTTCGGTCGGCAGTGAGGTTAACTGATCATATAGAAACAATTTTGTGGCAAGGTCGTGTGGCATTTTAAAGCTCATAAATTGTGATAGAAAAAGTGATTTGGTCTTGTATGTAGCTCAGATCTGAATTCAATAGAAAACATCTTGAATATTGTAACGGATACTGCAAAGCAGAATTTGAAGGCAGCTCTGACTAGTAAATGAAACGATACAGACGGAAATGTATTTCCAAATCTCATTTAAAGTCTATTGCAATGCACTGGGGCATTTTCTCTGCTAATTGGTACGTATTGTGCAAGTTACAAATACACAAATTTAAAGGAATAGAATAGTCGTCAACAGCAAATCTTCAAGTCTTTGGAATATTTCCGTTGTAGCGAAAGATAATTCTAGAAAATTCCATACCTGCATTTTCTATATGATAATTATTCAGATTCAGAAAAACGGTAATGATCGTACATACACCGGTAGAAACGTAGTTTAGTTCTAAATGCACAGAAAAAGATACATTAGTTTTGTCTCCATTTATGTGTCTAAGACGAAAACAGACGCAGATTGACATCGAAGATCTATTTGAAACTCTCACTGGATGAATTGATCATCGTACGCCTAAACATATAAACATCTAGAATGTTTCAAACAAGAAAGGGGATCATTAGACTTTATTTTAAGTTTTGGATAATAAAGAACAAACAAGAAAATATATGGCAATGCCCACAGCTCTTCGAATACCTCCAACATTTCCTGAACTCATGAAAAATGTCATCAGATATTGTGATAATGTATTGTCATAACTGCTGAGAAGTTACATCTATTTAACTTGATTCCCTGAACTCTTATTCCCAGATGTGCAACCGGAGAAAACCTGGATTGCCTTACAGTTCGGCAACTGCCCCGTGGATAGTAAAAGTTGTAAAATTCGTACATCAAAGACTGACAAAATGCAAAATTCGCGATACCTATATGTTATCGGTGAAGAAATGAGGGAGAAAAAAATCGTTCGTTTTTATAAGGCACATTGGATCAAAATGTATAACATTCTTGGTAAATACATAGAGGCTAAATGCATATTTGTAAGTGTTACATGGACAATTCACAAATAGCTGTGATCAAGGGATAGTATTTAATCAGGCTTATCCCCGGGCGCCAAAACGATATAGACAAATTCAAGTCAATTAAATCACTGCAACTCTGTTGTTGATGCTACGTTCTATGTGGTTAATCGAAAAGATACCTTCCAAAATGTTGGATGCGAAGTTCGAAATAGCAAAGTAATCAGTAAGCTTTAAGAATAAAGCCGAAGAAAATAAACGTCCACTCTTCTCAGTTATTGATTTGATCGGACGTCCAAATTGATCGGTATAAACAAGGATTCACAGAAAAGAAGCTTGAAATATCCAGTTCAGAGACATGTATAGGTTTGGTCCGCATGCGCTTTAGTGTGATTAGATATCTTCACTCCTGTATAGAGCCAGATCCGTGTTTACTCGGAAGAAGCATTGGGTACAGAGAACGCGCATGCCTGAAAATGCATCGGAAGGCACTGTGCTGAAGGGAGCGTGAAAAGCAGAACAGGATGACAGAGCACTGTTTACGAAACTCAACCTCGAACGGGACGCAGCAGCTGGAGAAACTATCGGCGCTTTGTTTGTCACTATAACAATTCCCTTTAATTCCGTCTAGTGTGTTCTGAACTTAACCGTTAGAAAACACAACAACGACAACTTGTTTTTTTTTAATTAACAGAGCTTACCAATTTAAGTGTACCGGTGTTAGCACCGACCTGGGTCGAACGACAAGGTAGTTGTTAACGTGCATCAGAAGGCATTATTCGTGTTGACTGAAAACGTAAGCAAAAGAGGCTGTTATTGTCGTGGGATCAAACAGTTGATCGAAAAACAATTGGTATTTCCCATAACCTAAAGAGTTTCATCTCACCATAACATGGAAAACAGACTCCAAAAATTGGCAACGACAGCAGTAATGATGATCGCTCTATTCAGCCAATTTGTGGGTGCGACATAAAACTGTTCAGGTTCCCTCAAATTCCTTGAGAAACAAACGATGCAACTGAGCTGATCCAGCCCTACGAAATGACATCTACCCTGGAGCGGCGCGTTACAGTTTTTGGACACCTGCGATCAATCAAATTTCAAAGGTGACGTCAATGACGCGCGTACGTGTCACTGCTTCTGGCTACACACCATAGGCAGATCGTGCCAGCCAATCCGAGATAGTGCCGTCCAGACAGAAGCAGAATTATGCAGGCAATACTGCAATGCGATTGGTGTAAGCCTGTATAACCGATGATCTTTTGTACATATTATTTAATCGTCCTCATTTCTTCCAATAAACGAACTATCATTCCTGTGGCCTTTTCCTCGCGTCTTGGTTACGTGGGACATTGGGTGCTAGTGCCATTGCGGTCCAGTGCTTCCGTGATCCAGTCTGCGATAGCTGATCCTGGAGTCGTGTTCCGCAATTCGTTTTACGTGGTCTGTGTTTGGAGTTCCGTGCGTATTACTACTACGGCTACCACAATCACTACAATATCTTCACATAAATGCCTTCAGCAAGAGAACTTTAAATGCATCCCGTTGTATCCATTGTTCACCCCTCTCCATTCCGTCATCGAAAGGATCCGAACTCAAGGAATTTGATGGGCATGTTTTACTTTTGTCTCACTTAAATGTGAATGTACCAGCTTCAAAATGAATGCATCAAGAATATGTTAGTCTATACTCTGTTGATCAAAACAGCGAGGATTGAGCTCATACTCGCAGAGAGAATAAATCAATGAACGACTGCGAACATCCGCGTGACTACATGGGTTGCAGCTTTTGTTGTTCATCACACACCGATGTGTAGTAGAAAATAGTGAGACCGCGATGAATTCTACGTAGAACAGGATAGAAATGACTCTGTTCCCTGTAATCTCTCTGTCAGATTGACTTTTTCCAGTTACAGTTAATAACCGCGACCATTTGGGTTGTAACAAAACATAGGATAATAATGAAGCCATGCATAGTAGGCCACAAGTGCATTTTAGAAGCTATTTTGCCGTTCAGTACAGTTAAAAAAGGCGTCTAATGTATTCCGGTAAATGAATTTTGCATATCAAGCGTGATCTGGTGGCTATGGTTGAACATTATTGGCACTATCCCTTTCAACACTAACTTGGAGAGTAAGATTCCACCGCCAGTACTTTTGAACTCGCTCTCTCTAGGTTGCATTGTTCGAGTTAAACCTGATCAAACACTAATTACGCACTGATTACCAGTTTTCCATTAAGGCCTGTAGAGTGTACTGCAAATTCTTTATATTATATATATATATATATACAAATATATAATTATATATGGTTACTGAAAGTAATATCAAAAGTCAGCAAAACGATAGCAGTGTTGAAAACAGCCCTCATGTTCAGTAAAACCTGGTAAAGACTTTCGACAAAAAGTATTTTGATCACCCCATTCGGTAAATCTATACGCACGGTTGATGAGTATTTAAACGGGACTTGAATACTACGGGGTTGTTATCACTCAAAGTGATTACTTTCCAGATCTAACCTATCATCGTTTACTAGCGTGAAAATGGTGTTCGTATCAACAGTGTAAAGAGCATCGTCATTCTTTACTCCAAAGCACACGTTGAAGACTACGCGGATGTGTATGCTGACTGTAGAAAAACCCTTACATGATTATGGTTTTCAATGTCCTCGTTCTTCCGAGTGGTTGAAGTGATTGAGTATGGCAACTTAAAATGTGCAGTAAAATTTGTATGCAGAAACCAATGTCACGCATTGGTTGAGGTTATTCGGTGACGTTTGAAAGTTATCGATATTGGTTTTAATAAATAATACGAGTGACAGGGAATCTCATATTTTTTCATCATTTCTCTCCATTTCATTGATCTGAAACTCGAGAAGTTTCAACTGAACGGAAGTCTTCTATAGCAGATTTTTTTCGCATTAAAACCAGAATAGCTCGTGAAAAGACTTCTATAATATCCAAAACAACACCCAAAGATTAAATGTAGTTCACAACAATGAAAATTGTCAAATGTTCTTGCAAAGTAAACAAATAAAACTGGCTTCAGGCAGTTACTGGTGGCGCCTTCAAATACACTCCAAGTCTGAAGTAAGTTCCATAATTTGTGACCGGATGGTCGCACTTGGACTAGCGTTTACTTGGGCCGTACTGCAGATTTACGCACTCCGACTTCTTCCCCATATCCTTCCATGACAATCGTGCATGTGCTCCATCATGACTGATGAGTGATTGATCTGCATTAAAATGTTGCGCACGTTGATTAACAAGTTTATTTTAAACAACAAAAAACAAAACAAAATGAAACTACAGCGTTCAACTGGAAGAAACCCGAAGTAAACTTTCGTGGGTGTTTGTGTGATTGTGTGTTGACGCAATTTTTTCTCTGCAACTCGATAGCAAATGTCTTTTCAAGGCCACTGAACCTCCCTACTGAGAGATCTGAATATATTGTTGAATGTCCGCTAGAAGAATGTCATTAAGTTCTGTTACACGGTACATTATTATTATGATTTACCGGATCAGAATCCGAATAGAGCTAACGCGAGGAATGTTATACTTAAATCTCATCAAATCGGGAGAAAGATTAGTAGATATTGCCTTGAAACTACGTACTTGACGAGTTGACTACTTATTGATTAGGATCAAGTGATCAAACGGTCAAGCGACTAATGTCGCCGTTGCATTGTACTGGAGGTTCAAGGATAATGAAAATCACCTTTGCTACTCCAGAAATAGCTACCATAGTCATGATACGACACCAATGCTAAATCCAAGACCCCAAAACAACTCACAATCTGAAGGCACTGTAAATATAGTTCATTCGGTTGACCAAGGTATCACACAAAAAACTAATGGTAGCAGACCATCATTGAGTCGGCTAAAATACCACTTCAGACCCAAAGGGACTTACACCTTGCCAGTACCTGAACTTTTGCTATATCACTGTCCTGGGATTTTATGAAATTCTTCGGAATCAAGTTGCTTCTCTAATGTGACTAATGTGGTATTATATCTGTTGCAGAAACAATGCTGTCAGATGATATTATTAATTCTGAAGTATCCTTTTGTGGTATGTCCCAGCTAAGCTGCAATTGTACAGCGAGTGGCGATGGATTTCTGCATTATTTTTGGGGCCATCTTCAGTTAGAGGCATTCCATGTTTAGTTCCGGCCTCTTCTACACATTCTTCTCAATGGTAACTGTGTTTAAGAACGATGAATGCTTGATTGGGTTGGGTCTGTCACCCCCATTCATCCCCGGAGCCAGTCAACGAAAATTGTTTACAAGCTCTATCACATATTTCTAGGCAAATTTTTACTCGTGTCCCGCTAATGGGCGACTTGGTCTTTCCCAATCTCAGTGAGCCAATGACCGTCCGTGGATTATTCGAATGCTAGTGAGAACAGGTAATTGACTTGCATCGATTGTACAACCGCGTGAAGAAGGCCGCCAGGTTCGAAAAAAATGCAGTCACCATCAATACTCAGTATACCAATGACAAACAAAGCTTCAATGTTTGAATCCATTAATATCCCATCCCCTTTAGGAAGCAAACATTATGCATTAATTCTGTGCAAATACATTTGTAACACCTCTTTTAGAAGCAGTTGTTCAAATAACGTACACATTTACGTAGAATGTGAAAGATTACAATGATTATCACATTTTACCCAGAGGGTTTCCCATAGCGAAGAACCTAATTAGCTGGTCTTCAGGCAGAAATTTATCAAACATCTTACAAACCTACTCGCATTATTAACTAAGACTGGAGTTATCACAAAATCCAGCATGCGAATGTCACATATTCGAAGTCGTACGAGGAAATGAAGAGGTTTGAGGAATCTGTCCTGGCGAAAGTACAAACTTCCTCCGAATGTTATCACTTAGCATAATCACTGAATGCTAAAAACACCTTGGACCAGGCTGATTTTGAGGATAAGCTGAAGCACCAACAGTTACTGGCACATAGATTCGTCTCTTTCCCCCAAGCTGTTTGCAAAAATACGTTAAGTAAACTTGGGAAGTTAAATTTGGAATATCCACACTAAGCTACTGATTCTAACAGGTTCTTCTGTACCAAATGTTCGAAATCTGAAGTTTTCTCTCTGTTTGTATTATTCTCCATATTCTTCGTTGAACGTCGTGAAATTTATTACTGAAAACGTCAAAACGAAACTGGTGGATTCGCAAAAAGATACATTCCAAAAGAGCGGACAATTTACACCTAAAAACCCATAACTGTTTTGCGAATCACACATCCGAGCCACTAGCCACTCTATTCCGACGAATGTTTGGTCATACACCACTCTCACAATCATGGTAACAAACCACTATTTTCCTTGTCTTCAAAGATAGCTATGACCATGACCCCGGTAACTGCCGCCCTGTAACCCACCTTCTGGTGTACCCTAAGGTCATGAAATCAGTTGTAGCAGATTCCCTGACTGAACACCTAAAAAGGAATTAACTTTCATTCCCCAGTTCAACATGGGCTCTGGCAAAAGCGATCCTGATCAACCAACTTGCCTCTTGTCCAAAATCAATGGTCATGAAAGTGCTCAGTGGGGTGTGATTTTCCCTGACTTCTCGAAAGTATCTGATCGGGTTCACCAAATACTATCGTAGAAGCTTTAAAATTATCGCATTCAAAGTCGCTCATGTGATTGGATTAAAATGTTTCTCCGATAACGGACTATATCAGATCGTGTTTTTGATTCCCTGTCCAGCTCTATAAACGTTACCCTCTGGGTTTCACAAGGGTCTGTAATGAGTCCTCAATTTTTCCTCACATTCACATAAGGTCTACCAAATGTTCTGGGGTTAAACTGATAATGCATTTGCAGACGATGCCAAAATTTGGAATAAAGTAACACTAATCAACGGCTTGCTATTGTTTCAGGAAACACTTGACGAAGCTGATCAATGGTCTATGGTCAACGATTTTAAATTCAATGTTTTTAAGTGCCACAACGGTCACCTCTCGAATTTACTCGGAAATCAACAAATGCCACGTGTGTAAAGTTTGAAGGACATGGACATCAGTGCTCAAACTGTGCAATCAGTTTTGTCAGGTCTTCTTCTACACCCGTCAATTTGTCAATTTGCTTAAGCGCGTCTTGAGCTGGTCTGAATCAACACCATTCCAACGTCTGCTACCAGTGTACACTCAACCTTACACAGGACATGCCATCCACGCATGGAGTTTATGATTATAACCCGATCGTGAATGACTGGAAAGTCCACAAGGAACAATCGGTAAAAGGGTCAGGGGATTGCATTTAGTTACCTGTTTGGACAGATTTAAGTTGCTGAGATACAATCACGTTCAGTAGCGCGGAATTAGAGGAGCTTTAATTTTTCTGTATCAAATACCAAAGAAATCAGACGTTCAGAACAAAAGTCCTTCGGACTTCCCTTAATAAAATTTTGACTTTAACCTTGTATATAAATCCAAAGATCGGGCCACAGTCTCCTACTTATATATAACCCTGGACGACACCGGACTGGATATACGCATGTATGATGAATATGTAGAATAAAATAAAATAAATCATTGCTATATATGTCTCCATTCATTTGGCACATAATGCATCTTTCCTCAGTCAGTTTTTATCCATCAGATTTGAAAATGATAATGGCGGAGGATTAGTTTTTACCATATGGCGTAATTTTTTGTGTAACAGTAAATGAAAAGTAAACTGGAAATCGAAGTAGCACGGGATAGATGAGTCAATCTGGTAAGGCCTCATCAGTAGGGCGCATCCACGGACCCAGCCGGGGATCGAACTGGGACCTCATTGGTAGACAGCAAGCACACTACCCACTGGGCCACCAAGCGGATGATAAGATTGTTTTTCTTTTTCTTTATGAAAAACGGTATAATATGAAAAAGCTTATTTTTTGAACTTGAAGAGGTGTGACTATGGGTACAATATAATTTTGCAAAGCTTCATTCCATGATAACCGGTTCAAATGGAACGATCGATAAATATTCCGATGGGGAAACATTTAAAATCGAATACAGATGAGTATTTATGAAAGTATTGACGAAGCTGTCCGGAGAAAGAGATAAAATCACTGACTCGTTACACCGAATACTGAAGGAATCGGCGAATCAGCTAGATACCAGAGTGAATCTGATCGACCAGTGATATCAGTTTAATTCAAAAGATCTCATGGATGTTTTGTCATAAAAAACCGTGTCTTATCGTATTTTGTAATTCTTTATATCTTTGGTCATCCTGCCAGCTGAAATCAGAAGAAAATTTGACTTTGTAGGTATTTTTATGATGAATAAGGGGGACAAGAAGGTGAAGTTGAGTAAGAAGAAAAGGAGTAGTGAAAAGAAAGAGATGAACCCTGTCGGGTCGACAATCCGGAGCATAGCTACGGCAGAAGAAACGAAAAATGTCCGTTCGCCAAATGTTTCGGCATTCCACGTATCAAATTTCCTCTATACATGTCAACATCACTAAACCTAGTGCACAGATCGTTTTACGCATGGATTTTGGCTAAAACTGTATCACTTTTCAGATTGATTTCACCACCGTCACTTTGAATTGAAGATACAGAACATTTGACATTCATGCTTCCTCAATTATGAATAAAATTTGATTTATCCTTTGCTTTCTGATACTTTCTACCTTGTTCAACTGGCCCTCAACATTGCTGCATTTTTTCCTGCCAATCAACTTTCCGCACTGTTGTTCGTGAAAAATTCCGGATGAAATTCGCCATATATCGTTAATACTACACAGACCATGCCGAGAACGCTAAGCCCATTTGGATCGAACTATTTTTGATCCCGCAAGGATACAGCGATGTTTAACAATATAATCCACTGTAAGAAACACGTTTTTCTAAATAAACTTAGTGTGTAGCGATTAGCAAAAACCACTGAAGTGTAGTTTGGGTTTTATGCCACCGATCAGTGATGGGCAATGTTATTTTTCTGTCTCCACCGGGTGAATCAAACTGCGTAACTTCTCTGAGAGGAGTATATCATCGGCGAACGATTTCTGAATGCAAACAATCCAATGTGTCTATGAAGAACTTGTTACATAGTTGTATCATCGGTCAGTGTTTCCAATCAATATGAACGAACCACTGTAACCCAGCCGTCATGCATACCCGAAAGACAATGAAAGCTACCCCAGCCGGAGACGTTCTCCTTCACTGGTTGACCATTCAGAACAAGCGTGAATATAGTTCCAATATGCTGGGTCAACTTCAAGGTTTAAATATCGGCCAAATGAACAGGAAAGTTACCGTATCCATACTGGAATACTGCTGTGTTTGTAGTTCATCAGAAACAGAAGCATAGGAAAACTTGATTAGATCCTTAATGGATCTTTCGTGGTTTAAAATATTATATCAATTTCTTTTACTTCCTTTTTCTATTTGTTGAATATAAAAATGTACAATCGAATTTCAGGAAGGGGGCTATGGCCATACAAAGGCTGCCTGGGAAGATACAGAAATGGGGAAGACGGGCGGTGGTGGAGCAGTTTGAACCCGAGACACTCAGGTCATCATTTGGTGGTACTGAAACGGGAAAAATCGATTACCATCATAGCGTAAGTTGATATAGCCGCACTCTCACACCTTTTTTAAAGAAACACTGATCGGGAAATTATTGATTTGTAGTTGATGAAATGCATCCTCAGACTTCTCCTAATCGGATAAATGCATTCCTTTGAAAAATGGATATCTCATGAGTCAGTAGACCTGGTGGAGAAGAAAATGACGAATCCTGACCTACCGGGATCGAAACAAGGCCAGGTGGCATCTAAAATATCTGCTCATGAAGAGCCTGAAAGACTGTGAAAATTGACGGGGCGACAATAGCTAATGAAATGAAAGTCACCGCTGCTTCAGAGACCGGTCAATGATGCAGTCGCGGAGGTCGAAGAACCCCAGTTAAAGGAGCAGTCAGCGATAAAAGCGAAAGAGCTATTGACAATAGAGAACAACGGCTTGATCGCTGAGCGAACAATTCAGCTGGTCAGATTACTTCTGAAGCAGTATTCTGTCAGACATTGCTCCCTCATTGCAAGCAGAAATTAAAAAGTGTGTATCCACCTGCAAAACCAGGTGACATTATAAACCTGTGTATACTCGGATCACTGCCAACCGTTTGTCTTTTATTCCACCAAAGATGACTTTTCATGAACCACAAGTAAACAATATCCATTTTCACATTTTTACGCCACCTTTCTTTCTCAAATTTACAACACTGTATTCTGCTTTTTCTCTGTGGCTGTGAGCGATGCTAAATGACCCTGGTGTGCACTGAACTGAAAATTCATCAATTAGCAGTAGTACAGCAATTCGTGACTTGATTTAACTCGATTTAAAGTACTAGATCGTTTAAGGTTGTCTGGTCAGTCGAATTGGGTCACTAGGGAACCGACCCCATATGTCACCATCCGATGGTAGACGCGGTTGTCTAATATACCACGTAGAATTGAGCTGAAACCAATCGCTAGCACCGTGTTGAATAGCTCTTTTCATTTTTCCCCTTTTATTTTTTAGATAATGACAAGTTTCAGAAAGGGGAAAGTGGCTAATCGAAGAGCTGACATACAACACATAATAAAGTCAGGCGGTGGTTGTAGGATTTGTATACAAGTCCTCTGGGGTGATAACTTGGTGACGTTACCACTGGGGCACCCCACCCGTCAATCATATTATGCACACAGAATAGTCATGTGTATACAATGGAAGCTTTTCATTTTAACCATTCATAACGAAGAACAGAAGAATTCAAAGAAGAGTAGACAGTCACTCATTTTCGGTGATTTCCTGTTGATTGATGGGCTTTTCTGCATCTGTTAGCTTCACGAAGTCACGCGACACGTAACCTGTTTTAGATGTTTATATCGGTCATTATTTATCGTCCATAAGCATTTAAACTCATTTGTTTTTGCCTTTTCGCTCCGCACACGGAAGAACAGGCTATTGTGCAGTTTACTGATTTTAAGTTCACACAACTAGATTAAGCTGCATGCTCTAAAAGAAGCGTTAGTCTGAGTCACAGGTAGTCCGAATCCATGCCAATCAGATTTCAATGGGTTTTCTACGAATGAGTCCCCGTAAGGAATCATGAATAGTTGACATAGCGTAGTAACAGCTGTGGAATGGCTTGAAACGATCAAGTTAACTGTTCGTTATATGCTGGTCTCTTTCGCCATGCATCCTCATCTCATATTGAATGGATTTGGACGATGTGTTGGAATTGACGACGGTGGTGAGTGGGCACGGCCGTAGTGATCCATTTTGATGCAAATGATTTAAAGCTAACAGGTGAGAATAGTGCACTACCCAGCGCGGACATTTTTCGTTATTCCAAGGCCCCAATAAAAGGAAATCATATATGATCAACTCGGATAGCCGTGAGCACTTAGAACATGTGACCAGATGATTTTGGCTTAAGGGCAGTAATAGAAGATTTAGTCGTATAGTTTCACTGATGAAAACCAACCAACTGTTTTTGACGTAATCTGTTCGCGGTGGCGAACCAGGGAACATTCAGTGGGTTTTAAGTCATTCTCTATCAAATAAATACCGATGATACCTTTTGATTTGCTGAACTGACGATTACGTAACCCCTATGGAGCTCATTAAAAGCATATAGTATGCAGACCAGTGGATTTGTTCTCGTCAAATAACGACCACAAACAAGTGTTCAAAAATATTTTTGTCTCTAATCATGCAATCAGGAATAGATGGTCCCAAAAGATTGCTGCGTATTTAAAAGGTGTTCGAAGTGCGTAGAGAAAAGACAACTAAACATTGAAAATTACTACGGAGGCCAAAACATCTATTCCTCAGAATGTTTAAATATTTCTCTCCGTCTCGAGTTCTATTGATCAAAGAAAGACGCGATTCAATGGTTTTTGAGGTCGAACATTTGTGTTTCTGAATTTTCCCTACGAGATAATGCATAACAAATTGACTCAAATATGCATTTGCCGTTTGGGCTTGTATGCACATACAGCACGTTATTCCCATTGTCGGGGATTGGTGGGTTACACGAAAGTGTAACTTGTGCTGCCCTCCAGGCAATCCAGACAGCTATGCGCGAGAAAGCTAGCAAGCGAATGCCAGAGAGA
The DNA here is from genome assembly GCA_900618425.1 of Echinostoma caproni. Classification (NCBI taxonomy): domain Eukaryota; kingdom Metazoa; phylum Platyhelminthes; class Trematoda; order Plagiorchiida; family Echinostomatidae; genus Echinostoma; species Echinostoma caproni. Next base: position 50,780 of record UZAN01040076.1, on the reverse strand, counting down.
GACAGCGCGAAAAGCACGGCCCGGTTTCTGGACAAAAACAGCACACAATCGGAAGTTGTTGCAAAACAATGCCGACGATCCAGTGTTATTTATTTAGCATGACTTGGACAAAAAGAACCATTGAGGGACAGAAATATCCACAAAACGATAGCACACTGTGATTGCGCGCGTGCACACATTAGAGAGCGCTTGCACGCCCGGGCGCGCGCGAGAGAGCGACGCGTTTTCAATATTTCATCAGCTGTCTCAGCCCCTTAATGCGTGCGGGTGCGAGTGTGGCAAACGATTTGAGGTCGCGGGTTTTGAAGAACTGCACGGCGAATCGCCTGGACAGGCAGGCACCATACAAACCACAGATCGGTGTATCAGATTTGACCGAAGCGCGAATCAAGTAATTCACTCTCGTGTTTGGCTACTGTCCTCAAATGTGCATCATAAATAGACAGTCAGTCTCAAATGGCATAAAGGTGAAGTCAGTTTTTACTTAACCACGGGCCACTTTGCATACCCTCGACATTTCTGGTCATGTGTGACCGGATTAGAATCGGGTTTAGAATTAAGTAAGTCGAAGAACAGAACCAAAAGTGTACACAATAAAAAGTACCCATTGAAACTCATTCACCGACGCTCTGCTGTACGAAGAAGCGAGTTGCGCGAAAACAGTGTACTGCTTGAGAATAAGAAGATTTTAAATGTGCTCAATGCTAAGATCTGTTCTCTAGAAAAAATAGAGCGCAGACGGACAGAATGTTGAAAAAAAAATCATTTTTAACAAATAAGGATCACATTAAAGGTGTTTCGGGAATTGTAAAATGGTTCCTGGGGCAAATTAAATCGGGCCGGAAACAGAGAACTGAAAACAAAAGCAGAACTGGTTACTATCAACTTTTAACAATTATGCTCCGTGAATTAGGGTAAAAGTTAGTTTCATGAAAAAATCTACCAAAAACTTCGGGAATATGTTACAAGATGTCATCCCTAGCTCTACTAGGCCTCAAATTCCTGTATAACCAAGTGTGACCTATTGTACATCAGGGTGATGATCAGTCTAATGATTGTGTTTCGTTTTGGAGCAGCTTCGGGAAATTCACGATGTTTCCTGCTCAGAGTTGTTGCTTTTTATGTGAAAGAGATAGGGAACTTGCCTAGTCTTCAGCCGAAATTGCCTCGTGTTCGACTTGGGAGGTACAGGCATGCGCTAACAATTCCACAGTCCGTGAGGTTATCCAATTTCACAGCCTCAGTTTGAAGCAGTACAAAATAACCAACTGAAAACACATGCCGGGTAAAGTAAAAGATATTGGTGAACCAAATTTTATGGACATCCATCGGGAGCCACGAGGCGTCTGTTTCAACACTAAAAGGAAGGTGGTTCCGGTTCTGAACAGAGAAAGCTGTAGATCAATCAGCAGCTCCCGAAGCTTGGCATTCTTTGAACATTTTGAGTTGAATCACGTTGAATTTTCTTGTATCAATCAAAGCGTGAGGAGAAAAAAATCAATTATCAGGTAGGTCATTGGGATATTCTGAATTTTCTAATCGAGAATATTTGTCTGTTACAATCAGATCTTCTGGGTGTAATCTGTCCGATTTCATTGCCCGTAAACAGCTCTGTACCTCTAAGTAAGGAACTATAGTTTCTCTCAGTTGGCCACTTCTAAAAAACGTCCTAGAAATGTAGTGTGCAGTCTACAATTACCTCAAAAAGGGATCTTTACCTGCCTCATCTGTGACTGCCCCACGTCATAATGTCCCATATCATGGGCAGCAGTACAGTACTTCAGTTATGTGTTCATTAGTATCAAAGACATACAAGAACACTTTTTTCCTGTTTAAATGATTTCAATGAACTACTTCCCAAATCGGTCATGATAACGTCAAAAATGTTTGAGACATACGGTGCTCCCGTAACTACACTGAAATTCAACCTTTGACTCTGGGCATAAAACTGAAACTGAATTTTATAAAGAAATAATAAATGTAGCAATTTTTAGTCTTATTCGATTGCATAGGCATTGGATCTTTAGGGCACATCTCGTACTGTGCGACGTGAGTGTACTGATCATATACAAAAACGTGGTGCTACAATTCGGTAGGCAAAATAAACTCGTTGCGGACACCGGGAATACCGAGTTTATAATTAATACATAATTGCTATGATTCATCCAGCTTCTGTTCAAATTCCTGGTATTGAGATTCAAAAACTGCTATTGGTGGGAGAAACATCGATAATCGTGTAATCAGCAACAAACTACTTTAATCCAATTCATTTTATGGCGGCTAAAAATAGTCAGTTCATCCTGGGTCTGCTTGTTACATGCGAGTTGAGCCAATACAAATAACTGCGTACAAAAAGCCACTGACTGTTCATATCCATCCGCAGTGATTGATCGCGAAGTGTTCCAATAGTGTTGGAGATATGATATCAGATTGGAAGTTGGGAGTTGCCAATATTCTCTAGGTTACCCTTGCTGGAGTTGCGCAGCGGAGAACTTGGTGATAACCGTGCACAGCAGTAGACTATCGGCGCTGGAAACACTGTTGGAAAACCTCCCACTGCAGCATAGAAATGCGGTGCACGCTATCACCAAATAAAATCTGGCGGGACTAATTAAAACACGAAGTTTGCGATGCTTATTACTGTGCCTTAGCTGTATGACAGATGCGCGGTTTCTTCGTCGTCAAACCGACCAAACCCGTTGATAATCTGTCTGTGGGTCCCACAGGCGAGCTCCAAGAAGACTAAACAACTGGCCCGGAGTCACCGATCACCTAGGTCCTCAACCAGAAGTTCAGCGCTTCTGGACTACTACTACTACTACTACTCTGGCATTAAGAGGATGAAGCCGAGGAGCAAGTCAGATCGACAATGCTCCTTTGAGAAAGGAGAGCCGTGATGATCCAACTGTCCGAGTGAACACCAATCGAGATACTATGAGTCACAATTTCAAGAAAACTAATCAGAATCCAATAGTCTCAAGCAATCAAAATTCGTTATGTTCAAGCAGGAGTCTTTTTGTTTAGAACGTGAACAGCGATTAGTTAATTCCAGTTTGGCCGATGATATTTATTTTTACATTTTGTACAAATCCTATTAATTTATTTAAATAACCATTACTTCTGTGGCCTTTTTCCTGCATCTTGTTAACGGTAGACATTTACAGACGACCAGTAATGCGATTTGTGATTCGTGATTCGTGTAGGTCCTGATTACTGCCGTGAGATGGTGTGATGCATTGCGTGTGATATCGGTATGAGTGTAAATTATCAGAAGTCGCGCTCGTTCCACACCGTGTGGATTTTATGGAATTACATGTGGTTTGAACGGTACGAATTGTATTGTTTTGAATTTATCTATAATTTATATACTATTTCATTTTCATACCCTGGATAATTGATGGCACAGGAAAAAATTATGAGAGCAGAAGAAGGGAGAAGTGAAATTATTTCCTCGGAACACTGCTGGTTCCAGTTCTCCTTGTTGCCTGTTAAATACCGGATAAACTGTGGAATGTTCCCATTATTAACTTGTCGCAGATCAGCGCAAATAAATACCAGTTTAATTTGAAGTGGATAGTTAGAAAAAAACGAAACGAATCGGCGTGTTACGTTAACCCAACAACCCTCTTCGGTATAGAATTCATTGAAAAAAAATTATGAATAAATGCACGTTTATAAATAGTATTGAAAATAACGGAAGTCAACAACTATTGGGGTGTTCTTCTTACCAGTTTGTTCTGAATGATGATGGTCATCTTTTACGAGAGTTTTCATTTATGTAAAATACAGTACTGCCATGAAATGAACGTGAACAATGCATGTAAAATCTAAGTTGTTTCTTCCCGATAAAATGTAGAGATGACAACGGAGAAAAGTATCAGTGTCCTCCTCGGGATTTGTAAACACAAGCGGATTACGCCGCTTGTGTTTTTGTATGGCGCAAGCCTTACCAGCGAGGTCATTCCTTCATCACTAATATAGCTGGTGTCCTTACCGGGTTTTAAATCCACCCGAGGCTAATGATGCACACGTCAAAATTGGAAAACGGGGATCATAGATACAACAATAGAAATAAATACAGTAATTTCATCAATTAAAGATAAAATCATATGCATTTCAAATGCAATGAACTACTCGTATGTCCGATCACTGGTAGTGGAGAGAGGCTTGAATAGAGTCCCATCCACTTGTATGCTAAATGTTTTACCGTTCATCTGTGCTGATGTAGGAGTAATTATTGGAAAGTCATTTGAACCCTGCAGAATACCGAAATTCCAGAGGACGGTTTTCTTTCTTTTAGTTTCAAAAAACAATAACAATTATCAGCTTATCGCCCTACAGACCAACGACAGTCTTGCAAAACAGTGAAGTGAATGAGAAAATCATTTGAGTGAAGATAAAAAAGCGACACCTGATCGAAATTCATTTTTTCCACGTCAGACTGACATGGTTTCCAATAAGGCTACCGCTCATGTCTTACAAATGTTTCAAACGAAACAATGGAGATTGGTAGTCATGCCAACAAATCACAATATTTATCACTACTAGGGAATAAAAGTGTCTTGAGAAAATCAAATCAAATCACATCAAATATCAATTGAAACGATTTCCGCACGAGGAAGGAAATCGGATTCATCACAAGCACACAGTTGTGTCCACTCGTCCGATTATTGAGAGTATTCGTAATACGGTTACTTTGTGTGTATATGGGAGGGAGGAATTTAACCAGGAATGCTTTACTGTTTGAACAAATTGTTTTTGGGAACAGAGAGAGATGTTGTACAGACGAATCCCCACAGCTTCTGCTTTGGCTAAATCCTAAATCAAACCTACCTCAAGAATCGCCCATGAACTTTACGCAGAGGTCGCAAAGCCTCGGCCACGTTCTCAATATGATTTGTTTCAGTTAGGTATGAAACCACTGCACTAGTGAGCGACTTGATCGTTCCAGTGTTCAACCCACAAGGGTTGTGTTCACGAATCCGTTTGGAAAATTGCCTGACCGTGCTGTCTATGTACATTGTTCCTGGGGAACTCGTAAATGAGTGCACACAAAATGAGACGGCACAATCCAGCGTTTGGTCCTTCAGTCGTAAACACATGATTGGCTGGGACGTAGATAAAACATTGAGCCTTGCATAAAAAGGTTTTTTAACAGCACCAGATAGTCTCCTTTGTATTACTTGTGCTGATTTATCCCCCTTGAACGCCGAAGTAATGTATATCGAATTGCATCTGACCTCAGTCTTATTCACAATATTGCCACTGCACTGAATCAACTTAACAACCAGTCGTTCCAGATAGCCATCGTGTGTGAAGATAGTAAGTACGAACCGAAGCTGCTCTTCTATTATGTCCTGGCTACAGATCTTCCTTGTTCTGTCTGCTAGGTAGCACAGCATAATCCTTTTCTGTTTAAGCGGCACAAAGCTGCGAGAATGGATGTGTGCACTGATCGTTGCACCGAGACATCCAATCGACGACTCAGACAGAAAGGTTAGTTTGTTATTGTTTTCCATTTCTAATGTGAATCTTATGTTCTGGTGAGCAGCATTGAACTTGCTCGACAGCTCTTGCGTTCCGGATCTCATACTGATCACGCACGGGCTATCATCCACATATCGTGCATATATAGCACACAATCGAGATGGGTTCGATGTCCTATGCTTTCCGCGGCGGTGGTGGCGGTGGGAATTCGTCTGCATGCACGCACATACACCCTGTGTGCTCCCCTGACTCACCACAAGTAAACACTCCATTCCGAGTAGTCCAGCCAATCGGATGACCGAACCAACAATTATGCGACTATTGGAAATGGCATATGCGGTTCAGAGATGAAATTAGCATAAAATAATCTGAGATGTTAATTTTCCTTTTCTCTAAAACCGTTTTTTCTAGTTGAGTACTGAGATACAGAAACATTGTAGTATTTATTGTGATGTATTGTTTTGATTAAGAATCACTGAAAACGAGCTTGTTCTTCGTTCTCTGTTCTGTTTGAAATGTGCTCTGTGGAACTATTTAGAGACAGAACAGATTGTTTTCAGGTGCATCAAAGTAGAATGATCCAGATCATATAAAATGTTTTTGTGGTTTTTAACGATTGCGACCCTTGATTGGACTGGAAAGTGCTAGTTATTTGTATGAAGAACCTTCGAATGTCACGATTATTACATAAGAACAACCAATGAATTTCCGTGAAACCAAGACAAGCTGAATCACACGAAACTGCTACTTTTTAGTCACTTCTTCACAGAAGTTCCGAAGTTTTCCTGTTTTAGAGTTGTGCTAAACAGAAAACTAAGTACAAAGAGTCTCTAATTTGAGTTTGTATTACATCAATAAACTGCTCTTGTTTGATGCGGAACGCAGTTTTATCATCAAACGTTCCAATATGAACTGAGAACCCCCGAATCTAATTTCGGTGCAGTCAGTACACAGACACCAAGCGTCTATTTGTTTATTTCGTCAGCTCGAGCAATCACTCGCCCACACATTGTATCATCGGACGAGACAGGCTTCTAACGAGCACCGATATTTAATCGCTACCTGACCCCAGAATGCATGACCCCGCTTAGCGTGTATTGAGTTTTCCAGTATGCACCCTCTTCGTACTGATTCATACACACATACATACATACATACATACACACACCGTTGATGGNGTTGATGGCGATCGATAATTCTATGAACCAGAAAGGTTGATCGGACATTGTACCTTATTGTATCTGGTACTTATCAGCGGTGCCAGGAAACAATCAAGAAGTTGAGAAAACCACGCCAGCTAAGCAGTGCTTCTATAATTGTGTGCAAATTCAGCTAACAGGACTAAACTACTTTATTCTCATTGTATGAAATGTGAAAACAGATCGCTCAGCTCGCCATATGGTAGCATAAAATTCCTAGACCGTCTAAACTACAAACCCAAATATCTTATATAAAAATGTTTGAAAATGTTGATATAAAGTCATAACACTTTTTATTAACGATGAAATTCTGATTGATGGAAGAAAATCGCGCTATATAATTGGCAAATTCGTGAGAATACTAGGTAAGAGGTATTCTAGGTCTTGCGCTACTAAAAAACGCTAAGCGATAATTATTAAAAGAAGTCTTTGTTTTTGAGAACTCTAGCATTTCAGATCATTTATTGTCTAACCCAAGAATTTTATTATAATTTTGACGCTTATGATTGTTCTGATTGTCAAATCAAAATTAAAACCTAGCAAAACCATGTTTGCGCATAATCCGATTGTGAAAGTACCATAAGTTTAAGCGGGATTTGAACTAACGCGTGGACACCGCCCGCCTCTGTACCAAGTACGGTATCCCAATGGACCTCATTTCATATTTGGCAACCCGCACAACTTACCAAGGTATGTGAACATACTTGTAAGCAAGAAAGCTAACTGCCACAGCAGATTAAATCAATAAACACCAGAGTCCAACAGGAGAAATTTAAAGTTAAACAAATTGGTGAAAATTATACATCCTAGACAGTGAATTTGAGAAATCATGCTTGATTAATTACCCAAAAGGCTCAAACAATTTTTCGACAACCGAAAATAGTGGATGCTAATAAACAAACAAGACATTGATTTATAGTTTATGTAATGTGATGTACACATATTTGACCAAAACGACTCATCCGTGTGTCCTATTCCGAATAACCGCGTGTCACGTAAATAGGGTATTAAAGGAGCAAACATGAACCCGGTTTCAAATACTCACGTTAGTAAAATCGCTTTTTGTGCATAAATGATCTCATTTGTGATATAAATAATTTTTTGTCATTCCAGATTGTTCAATTAGTGATGCAACTTTCGCATTTTATCTTTGAAACCTTCTTTGATTTGCAGTTTTTGAAAGATCGGCGAAATATTTCAGATCATTGGACGCAACTGTACACAGTATGTGCAGATAAGAATGGTGAGTTAATCTTTTGCGTAAATACTTATGAGGATCTAACTTTATTTTGTGATGAATGTATAATTCTACTCGTTCGATATTATTTATTTCTCATACGAATGATTTATCAGCGTAATGGTTGTATTGTGGATCCAAGCAAGAAAAAATAGGGTTCTCAACAATCATGTAGCTTCACCCATTTGTTGAAACATCAGGCTCACAATATCTTGATTTAGTCAGTCTTTCTTCCTTTCGGCTGACGATACTACGTTAAAAGTGACACAAAATGTTTGACCTTGGGCTTAATTCTATTTGATAACTTGCAGTCTCCCGAAAGCTGCTTCAAACGGAAAAGTCCACAGCATTCAGACGCCTGAAGAATCTTTGCTTATTTTTTGATGATACCAGATCCTACTGTAACACGTACATTACTCGAAGACATTTTACTAAATTGTAGTTAAAGAAAGCCATTAATTGAAAATACGATTTTGTCAGATAACTAAACATAATGCTTTTCTGATAAGGTTGCCCAACAAAGAAATTTGCACTGATAAACTAAGCTTTTCGCGGGCTATTTGAAACACCTTCATGCAGCAATCATTGTTCAAGATAAAGCAGGGTAGAATGAATGACGAGTCTGGTGTCCCAGGTGTGAGTAACAGTTGAATAAAGAAGAGTTTCTATTGCCTGAGTTCCGAGAAATCACATATAATATCATAGATACATTATTTGAAAGCATTTTGCATCAGCCACCCTTATGTGCGAATATGGAACGTCTTTTATATTTTAGTTTTGACCTTCAGCTCTGTATTGTCATGGGGGAGGGGGACATGTTCCTAAACAGTCTTGTTTGGCCGCAGTTACCCTCCAAAATACCGATTGTAAATTTGTGGACTCACTAAAGAAAAAGGTGGAAAAATATTTCCATTCAATCTATCGCTATTATTAAATTTTTTATCTTTTTTCATTATCTTCGATTGCTTGCATAATGGGTTTAAACTGTGAAACACAAAACGCGGATCGCTTACATTTGTGTTCTCATTTTGCATTGGAACAATTTATCTTCATTGAGTTCACTTTAATCGCGAGTGTGAATTACTCAACCAAAGATAAGCCAGAGGAATATTATATTTCATTATTCATTATAATTTCATCATCTCCTTTCGGATACAGGGGTCATCATGGCTTTCAGATGACAAAAGTCGGTTTGTCATTTCACGGAAAAGCGCAAAAGGGAAGTCCACAAACTTATAAACTTCACGTGAAAGGATCATTTCAGGTCGGCAGACAGAAAACATCCAAGTTATATGAAATGCTGTGACCATTTGAGTTATTAATCAAGATGTTGATTACAGGTGATCTGGCAAGTGTTGATGGCCTCTGATTAAGGGGAAAACAAAACTTCAATGCATTAGCCTGAATAGATAGAAAGCTTTACACCATTGGACCACTCAGAAATGGAAACTGGAGCTAATTGCAAGGGGTTGATAGAAGGGTTGTGTTTCGATGTACGGCTCANTTAAATATGGAAAAAGTTGGGGTTAGTGGCAAATTAGAGTGTGAAAACTGAAAACAAAAGAGGATAAAATTGTACCCTGCAATATATACATCTTGGTTTAGACTGACAGTGGGAGACTTAATACCATTAGGACATATGAACTAGCGTCGGTCGGTAAAAATGACATGCATCTAATTCAATAGCTTGCTGCTTTTTCAGTGTCCATAGGAGGTTTCTATTAACTGAGTTAAAAGCGTTTGTATATTCCCAAAAGCAAACACGAACAGTCCAGTGTATTTTGCCAGTCACGGACAAAACGGAATGTGTAAGTCAGGCACGTGCATCCACATTAGCGCGACGCTTGCAAAAGGTGAGCTGGATAGAACCACAAAGATCAACATAAGAGGACAAATCCTTAACAGTAATTCATTCACAAGTCTTAGGTGATACGGATAATGAAGTAATTATCCGAAACTTCCCCTGTTATTTATTAGGTATTGGGATGATGCGAACTCCATGGCATGCATCAGCTAGTCTATCTTCTGACAGACATTTGTTGAATATGAACTAAACTTTTGGTGACTAGTGGTTTGCACACGTGATCGGGACCAGTGAGTACAACCCCTTCTGACCGGGGGACAGCATTCAGCTCCTTTGAAACTTGCTCTGTTTGGATAATCACATGAGAATGGAGATCGAGTGCCGTTGCAATTGGTCTCGGTATTATTCACATAGAATTTCTCACTGCAGCAAGAATCTGCTGAGCTTAGTGATGTCACATGAGACTGTGCTGGGTGGAGGTGAACAACCAGAGAGCCACTTCAGTCCGTGCCGTAGATGACGACAGGACTTGTCCTCTAGCACAGTATCAACATAAAATTGGTTGAGCAAGATCATCTCCATTCTGACATGAAAGCTGACAGATTTGAAAGTCAGCTTGGCCGTTTCGGTCTCTCCGAGGCAGACCAGTCTGTTTGTAGCTGAATCCTAACTTGAGGGTAGCACACACAAACAAGGTGAGGGACATTGTGAGGTTTCCACAGGAGACAAAATATAGACAGTTGAAGTCAACCAAATACGAATGAGATCTATACGTAATGAGTTTTGATGGTACTAGAACACCATCCATGTTCATTCGTTTGTGTGAGACACTGAAATGTTAAAATGTGTTGTCGAATCTCAGCTGGGCCAACTAAATGGTTAAAGCACAAACAACTTGGGATAAGATGCTGTTCAAACTAGTACCTGAGCTTATTTGGAAAAAGTAGCCTAACCAAATCTTCCGAGGCTTCAGTTTTAAGGGATTTACTCTGTGATAGTCATTTGTTGACCATACTGGTCGAGCATGATATGGATGATGAGGTTATTGAAGTTTATAATGTTCTAGGAGCTTATCTTCCGGAATTCAGTGATGTTGAAACAAGTTGAGTGTCAGTAGTTGCAGCCTTCCAGTGTCAGTTTTCAGTCCATGGAACATCGTTCTGCTATTCTCTATGGGCGTTTGGCACCTTCGATCATGATGTAACCCTCGGGTTCAAACGTGGCTGGCGTACATGTTGTGCAGTCAAACGTATATGAACAGTAAATAGGACGGGGAGTTTATAGTTGAATGGGAGCAAGTTTAACCCAGGTGCTTATTTTAATCCTACCCCCTACCCCCATGAGTGTCCATGTGTTAATAAAATGGGACGAGGGATTTTTCACACCGAATTAAAAAAATATCTGTGACTAAATAAAACCAGTAGATAAGTAATGGCGAGAAGTACCGATACCTCATCGATTTTTACTGTTTCAGTTAGTCGAAATATCTATATGTACAATTAAATATGCATTATTAAATTTGTCATGAACAAAAATAAGGATCTACTCATCCAGGTGGGGTTGAAAAAAGTATCGTGAATAAGATTACTCTTATCTAATAAGGGGGTAACTCAGCATGATGTTATCATGTTAATTACGGTTAGTATTCGACGGTTTACTTTTATGGAGCACCTTTACTGAATTAGATGAATACGGATTACATTTTCCAATCAATTGAGTAGAACATTTACGTTGCGACTTGGCTCAATGAATAAGTGTAACAGTCAATGTATTTCATGATATTGCATAATTTGATTTCCTTGCATGAATAAAAGGATATGAGTGGAATGGAGGATTTAGTTTGATTATAAGACAAATTCTTCATGTAAATGAGGCTTTTCAGCTAATGCCTTATTTACCTGAAGAATATATCGCATAATCCAACTGAGTCCTATATTCTTCTCATACAACATGTAGTCACGTTGTGAAAGTTTCCAACCGAGTCACAAAGCTGAAGGCTAGGGTGGAGATGAGTGAGATGCAACGCCCACCGTGAAATGAAAAACAGTTTAACTGGCTGTCCGGTGGTCAGGTGGGTTTTATGCTTGAGTTCCCAGGTTATATCCCCAGTTTGGTCGATGGATTCAAGTTGCTGATGAGGCCTAACCAGGCCAAAAAAGATGACCAGTACTTCCTAGATTTTCAGCTCACACCTCATTTACACGACGAATTGATCATAAAAACGTATTAGCAAAGCCACGAGCCAAGATAGATTTTGTGTATGAGTTAGTTTTTCTTAGAATGAAGGAGAGGCAACGCCCCAATTTTGCTAGCGAAAATCCTTGGAACAACTGTACACTAGCTCTACCTATCTTGTTAGAACCCATCCACGGTACGTCTGCATTTCGATTACTGCGAATTTGAAACCGTGCACAATGGCTAATAATTCGATGTGTCAGCTGTCATAGACTGCTAGAATAACTCTCCTTATTGAGCCCCTTCTTTCCACTGAATATTGAGCACGTCAGAGCTGATTGTGGTAAAACTGAAATAACCAAGGTGAATAGAAAAGAACGATGACCTGTGTATGAAAATAGACTATAGTGAACAAAATACTAATTATCAATAGTTTACAGTGTTCGAATCGCTAATTTACAATATATTAAATGAAACTCATATTTTCGAACAAAAATGATTGATTATCAGTCCGTTCCCTTTAAAGTTGGATAAAATTTGAAGACCAAATCATCTTCTCGGTTGTTGTACAGAACATGAAAGAATTGAGAGTGGATCACACACAGGCAATGCGGGAGTGGATTGATTATTATGAAGAATATAGTGAATAATCAAGTTTGAAGCACTGAGTTCCCTTTATCCATTTCATCAATACAGAAAGAAGACAAATGTCACGAGAAGGTAACATTTCGTTTAATCTTCTCAGTCGCTGACTTGAAACAAACAGACACATATATAGCACATGGGATTAATCAATTATGGTGAACGAACGTGTACAAGCATACAAAGATTACTAAATTTAGAAGTAGAAGGTCAACTTCATGGCAGGTGGATTGATTGTATCAAAAACCTTTATACGCACAGGGTCGGGTGATATAATCGAATAAGCAGTGCTTCACTAATGGCCAAAAGTTTAGCATTGCGATTACTTAAAAGTGGTTTGAAAGACGAATTTAGGTCAACCGTATGTCTTGTTGCCATTTGATGTTTTGCAACAGTTGACCCTGGGTTTCTTGTAATCATATGGCCATCAACTGTCGGTTGCGTCATCGATTGCACCAACCACTTTTGAATATGTTCGACCATCCTTTGTGAGAGCTGACGGTTTGTTTTGCTTATGTATGCGTCACCGCAACTGCAGGTGAACTGGTATACAATGTGTGAGACGAAACTGGTTTGCCAGCCAAGTTTGCGTTTATCCAAATCAATTCCACGAGTGGAGGCAATGAGTTTGAGTTGAGCAGCTGGGAATGTACGGTCAAAAGCCGACTTCAAATTGTGGCGCACATCATTGTCAATGTTGTCACCTTTGAACGCAAGCTTAATGCAGATGGCCTTCCTACTGACATTTTGGGTTGGGTTACCTTTTGGGAATGGTCTACCATGAATATCTATAAATGTTTCCGGGTAACCAATTTTTAGCAATGTTCTCCTCAGGAAATCTTCTTCCGGAGAACAAATGCTTCTCGACCGATGAAAGAAGGTTCTCACAAGCCCACGTTTATGAGTCATAGGGGAAAAGCTAGAAAAGTGTAGGTATTGACCGTTCCATGTCGTTTTTCGGCAGACTGAGCGCTGTAGTGTTCCCTTTATCCGCCTCGTAACTTTTATGTCAAGAAAAGCTAGAGTATTGTTGATTTCCCTTTTCGTGAGACACAGATGGATGTGAATCAACTGAGTTAAACTGTTGTAAAAGTGTTTTAAAATTTTCATCGTCTGTAACAATGAAAATATCGTTCACGTAACGTTTGTACAAGGTGGGCTTGGAAATATTATCACTATATTATCAACTTAGTGACTAGAAAAACACAGTGTTATTGCAGAAACAGATTATTACAATTGGGTATATCCCCGAGGAAAACAACTCTGTGATTATGTTTTGGCCCAGTGAAACTCCTTGACCTAATCAAACACCGAAACCCCCGTTGTAAGATGAAGTATTTCACCGTAGAGGTTTCAATCTGTTTATCTCATGTTTGACCGTTGACCTTTCTGTTTCTCTGCAAATGTTATCACTGATGTATCACCTTTTGGTGGTCAATGGACGACGATAAACAAACTGTTCATTCGCCAGCTGTGGTAAGGATCACAACTAATACGTGAACCAGAAAGGTTGTAAAATTGTGTCCGTTTCGGTGATTAGCGGCAATCAACAATGCACATGATTTACCACTATCTCGCCCCTGATTGCCTCAAGCGGACCGATGTTGTCGTTCCGAAATTCACGGCGGTGACGGTTGGGGACTTTTCCAATCTGTTTATACCTTTTTTTCTTGTCACATTCAACAACCCAGGTTATTTTGATTGGACACCCTTCTCCACTCGACCGATTAATATATTCATCTGATTTATATGGTTGTGTTGAAAAACGGCTTCCGAATATAAAAAAATAGTTAAATGAATAAACAAAACTACGGAGGCACGGATTGCACGAAACGGTGGTTACCATCCAACAATGAGTTGTACACCAAGTTATATAGATTTCAAGCACAAATTAAAACATTTCCGTGAAGGGAAGAAGGAGTTCGCGTGATTTTGTTTTGATTTCTTTAACTATCCTTCTGCTGTTTCTGCAAATACTTTTCGATAAATGTCTCTTTTTGTTACCAACGCCATACCTAATTAAGTGAGGTTTTATGATTTCATCTTTGGTGGAAAACTTTCTCTGCAGCATGATTTACAAATAATGGAATAAAGCATACAGGTATCGATCAAACTCGTGCAATACTCTGATTTTCATCACACTTGTTCCCTCTGACGCTTAGTGTTTTGAGTCTCATTNTCATTCACTGGATTGAGTATGATTTTGCCCAAAATCAGACGCAACATGCAGATACTTTTCTCAGCTCCGATCGAATTCTACCATCATCTTTTGTGGATGTGCTCAGTTTTCCCATTCTTGTTGTATGTCATGAAGGAAAAATTCCCCTTGATAATGCAATAAACTGGGCTTATGTTCATATTGAAGTACTTGCACAACTCAGGAACTAAAATGTCGGATTTATGCGCCCCTCGAGTAAGTTGGCTCTCGGCTGTTTCATCTGGTTTTGACACTGCAAAATGCTTATTCAACGAGCCGCATATCTCAAGGTCAACTTTTAAGGTCAATTATTGTGTTTCTTAAAAAACGTGTTTAGTCCCTTTAGGATGAGGGATTTTACTAGAGCAGTTTGTAACTATACAACTTATCACTGTTCTTAAGCTAGAAGATTTCAAATAACCGGCTTATTTACTGTGTACTGAAATGAAAAAATATAAGTTCTTTTTACATTCAGTAAAAAGCCTGTTGGACAGCAATCAATTATTAGAAAGAACGAACCTTCATGCTGCATTTCATAAAATATTTTCCAACTGTGAGCTGTAACGCTCGAACTACGACAAATTTTATCGTGATATTCAAGGTTGCGCTAGTTCAACATGCAATACAATCGAACTAAGAACATTGCATTGGGAGTTAAAGTTCGGAACAAACACCCTTCGCTCATAGCTATTGGTATACACGTATGATATTGACATCTAAAATGTATTTTCAAAATAGGGGTCGTGTTGCATGAGTTAGATCAATACCTGTACTATGTGAGTGAAATACTGCGGCCATTCAGAGGAAGTAACATCACTCTTCCGACAAGCTGGCTTCATTCCGTTTCTTCAGCCGTTTACTGTAGATACCCTGATTGATTGTTCTATTTTTGGAATCAACAGAGCAGATAACAAAGATTCATTTTGGTGAAAATCATCGTTAGTTTTGATGAACCAGGTTTATCATGTTTCCCACTGGACCATTAGAAGTAATTCAGTTATTGAGAGGTTATTTGGGGCTATCCACAGAACCCCAAGTGCAAATACCCAGCCAGCGCTGGCAAATTGTGCTATGCATAGCCTACTTGGAAACTATCTGGATCCACCACAGCCAGCTGTGCGAACAAACGCGGATTATTTACTCAGTGACCAAACGATATGACGTAATCGGCTGTTGGCCAGCAGATCAAGTCGAACTCTACTGCTCAAGTTTCGCATAAACGGTTTAATCAGACGTAGGCAACTTTATGACCCACTTCCCTCCTTCTCATTACACATCTGTTGTAAGCCCTGATATTTTTCATCATCATGTGATCGTATTATTGAGAAAACTCAACGAAAAAACATTCTTCACTTCATTTGCCCTTTCAATTATAAATATTTTTCAACTTTTCGTATTTTTTCCCTTGATACGTAGATTGTATTTTTCCATCCATTGATTAGTGCGAAAACCCCTTTACAAAAATGGCCTCCCATTTGGGATAGGATTTTGCTGCTGATCTCTTCCTGGCGTAAGAGACAACGTTATATTGATATAATCTGGCGGCGAATACCCTTATTTTTTTAAGCTGAACGAACCAAATGGCGCTCTTTCCATGTTTACCTGTGGACTTTTGGTTTTTCTTTTTTTCCCGAGTTCCGACATTGACAACTGTGAAGTAGGTGATAAAAAATACTCCAGTCTGTGTTTAGTCGGGTCACGAAAACCAGACACGGACTTCAGTAATCCTACTGGTTGTTACTCCATCACTCTGACCTCAGTGATTGGTGCATATGCGCCAGCTTCCGATTGGTTCAAACAGTAACGTGCACGCACACACACACGCATGCGGCCACGTCACATGTGCTTGTGTGGGCTATTGGCGGTAGGTTAAAAAGTTTGAAACGACCGAGCACGGAGCACGATAGCATGCCGCTCGTGTTCAGTCAGTTCAATGGTGTACACGACACTGACTAGGTAGTGATTTTGTGCAAATTCTCACCGGAAACATCATCACAACATACTGAATCTCAGTTGAAAGCTCATTGAGGATATACAATTTTGACATCAATACCATGTGTTATGACATTGTGCATATCGCACGGGGGCAATCGTAATTATCTATACTACCGAAAACGGGAACCTATCAGACACTATCCGGATTAATTCTATCCGTTCAGTTTTGACATACAATCGTAATTGTGATGATTTCGTACAATCCGACTGGCATTCGACACACCGGATCAACCTACCGGTTCAGATTTGTGGGAATTTTCATCTACACTAATCTGATTCTGCACACTATGCTCCAAATGCATATCGCATGTCACGTTTTACATCTGGTCCCTAACACGACGGTGCATAGTCACACAGAGACCAGACAGTCGAGGGCACTCACCCATTTGATCACCAGACCCCGACGGGACGGAGTGGAAACGATCAGCAAACCATTTGGCCGAAAAAGAACCACAACCATTCACGTGCCGTTCGTATCACAATGGTATACACCGTATCCTTCCACAACTACAAGCACGACTATAGGCAAGATTGGGGTCACAACAAGTGCTCGTCGATCGGTAGAATCGAATACAACAAGGCGTCAAGCGAGACATCAGAAGGTGAGTTGTTTTCTCTATATTGCCCATTCGTTTTGGGATTTGGTTGGTTGTCCGATTCTCTGATTGAACATGACTGACACATCAACATCACAAACCAAAATGGAATCAATTCGGGTAAAGCCGGGATTACGATTGCTTAATCTGATACAGAACTTTTGGTCCAATGTGTATATTGCTCACGACTCGATGTATGTATTTCACGTCAATTGGCGATCACGTGGATGGGAAAATAATCCCGCCGACCCATCTTAGAAAGTACGGATGTGAATAATAATACGAAGATATAGATTGCGATTATCATGAATGATAGGACTCTCAAATGACATTGACTGGTATATGTATATATAGATATATATATGTATGCATGCATAGGTGATGAATCTTGAAACGAGAACCCAGTAATGCAAATGTTCTCCAGTGATTCCTTGATTGAATGGTCTAAGTTTACAGCAGAAGGGCGTATTCCTATTTACATACAACGGAACAGTCAGTGACTGAATACAATGTTTAACATATTTACTTCGTGTTTTGAAGCAACATCTTACACTTCTCAAAATGTAACGATTAACATGCTATCACGGGAAATATAAATCTGAACAATGACACCAACACCAATTCTGACGCCGTGGTAAAACTACCCTCCTTTGAATCGCATTGGCTCAGTGCGTAATTATTCACGTGTTATTGCCGAATATTAGTCAAACATCAGAAGCGAACCGGATGGAAACATTACAGCGTGCCCCGACAATGAGAAAATAGGGGTAAATTAATTGAGTGTGTATCGCATATTGTTAATTCTAACGCTTCTATCTGGTACTCAATGGTTTTTAGGAAAAAGCAGTGAACTGCACATGAGATTCACACTTTTTGCGAAAAATTTGCCGAAACCATAGTGCTTCATTAATCCTCATAAATAACAAAGTGGATTTTAAGAGTATATAGGTATCTAAATTCAAATCAATTCAATTTAAGGTTCCCTTATGGTTATATTTTAGCATTTGATAAACATTTCAGATAAAGCAATGAAAAAACGGAATAACTTCGTTCAAAATGACCGCGAAAAGAACAAAATCACGAGAGAAGAAGAAAAGACCTTCAAACTGATAGGAGCCTGTTCTTGGTTCATGCAGGCGATGATATCAAAAGAGGATAGTTTAACTTTATCTTATGTGCGATTCTCGCCCTACTCAATCTGAAGTACTATGGGTAAACACGTCCTTCTGTCTGTTCTTGTATTTCATGGAGCAGAATTAGCAAAGTCAAACTGTAAACATCTTTAAGTACTACTAACTGAGTTCACTGACTATTATCCGGTTGACTCACGTTCACACTGTAATATTGCCGATGGGCATATCACAAGTGCCTGACTGGGCTACCATGCTGCAGAACTTTTTCATCTCCACAGGGGAGGAAAGTGAGAGGNAAACTTCCAGCTGGTACCTAATAGAATCATGTGTCTAAGTCAAACTGTATTGCTGAACACGCACCAGGCGAGATGATAGGTTATCTCAGCAAACCATTTTTTCAGCTGCTTCTTGTTTGTTCCACAGACATGGCGAAGGATGATGCAGCAAATCACCGGTCAGTTGAAACGATTGACCTGAAGCTGTGGTCAGCACCATTCGACTGCTATGCATGTTATCTTGTAAAATGCACACACAGACACCCATTCGCACGCATGGACAATCACCACCATAACATTTTGTCTTTGTACGTATACCCAATTGCGAGGACGTTATGTTGATAGACAAATGTATTAGATGTGCCTAGATAACAGTGGCAATGCGATCTGAATGAACAGATAGGAAATCATCTGAATTATTGAATGGATAGACCACTGGGTTGGTAAATAAATGGGCAAGTAAATAAGATGAAGAACAGACGGCTGAGCAGACATACAGACAGATAGATAGACAGGTAGATAAATTGTGCCATATCACTCCTTACATAAGGTTTGCACTCCACTGCTAATACATCTGGTGTGCACGTCGTTCTCGGTGGGAGCAGTAGTAGTTTGTCCCCACAACCGCAAATGATACAAATTATAATCCCTGAGAACAAAGAGGAATATCTGAAAGGGTGCTTGTTCTTCATACTTTTTTATTCACAGTATGTAATCAGGTATACTCTTAGTTAGCCGAATAGATTACTGTACACGTATTTAGGTAGTTATTCCGTCCCGGTAGTTCGTTTGCTGAATGGAGTATCACTCTCTTCATTTTGTCAAATCGATTTCCGGTCAGCTCTAGGGTCCCTTTAAAAATTCTAGTCAGACTGCAACCCTGGAATAAGAGTTGCCAATGGCTACAACACAGATTTGCATATGTCAACCCAAGGTTTAGTTTGTGTGCTTTCAGGCATCGTGAACATGGTTGTCGTCGCCATTCGCTCCTCGTGGTCGTTACTCTCCTAGTGTTTATGCAGAAGAGGACACACAAACGTTCGGAATAGCGCACAGATTTCTGCATCACACAATTCGGTCACGGTTGAACAAAGGATGCAGTAGGAAAGGTGCACAAAACCAAACCTTTTTCCGATAGCTCTTAATCATCTGGATAGAGGGAACAACCAAATATCTGACTGCTGGAGCCTGCACACGCGCTGCACGAGTCCGGGGAACACACTGGTTAGTGCCCAATGGCCCGAATGCATATATGCACACACATACGCAAGGAAGCACACACACACATGCACTCCACACACACACACGCACACACACACAGTCTGAGGTAAAGAAACTCGGTGGCATTTTTGATTGCCTGGACGAACTTCTGGGTACGACGGAATTGATCTCCAACGCTGACTTTGAGTGCCCGCCTTTTACCATGGATACGGCTTTTCCATGGTGATACGGCTGACGTTATCCACTGGCACCCCCCTAAAATTTCCTTTGATTAAGCTATTTTCCTACTTTAAAGTACCTTTGTCTTCATTTTGTGGATTAATCTTCCAATTTTAGGTTCATCTTGAGGCATGAGAATATAATTTGCTGTTAAGAGAATAACAATACATCTAAGATGGACACATTGCAATCAATTAGTATTGAGATATTTTGGATTAAAATCATGAAAAATGTGCAGGTTCCATAATTTCATTCCATAATTCAGTGAATTGAAGTGTTGTAGCACTGATAGGCAAAATATACGCTTTTGTCATTTCTAGTAAAAAAGGGTGTACGTACGGTTATTTAACTGATAAATGTGTTAAGGTATCAAAAAATTCACAGATTCTCCAAAAGGAGCAAATATCAGAGCAAAATATATTTATGCGTATCAGTTATTCGCTTAAAAGGTCTATTATTTAGCTTTTCTTTCAGCACACATTTTTGTGGATTACTTCCGTTGTTCCCCAACTTATGCAGTTCTGTTTGCATTTTTTGCACGTACGGTTCGGCTATGCTTTGGCACCACACACACAAAACTGCTCATGGTGATTCTCAAAACAAAAGAGCCCCGAGGGTGAAAATTATTCGTTGACAAAAGTGACTGGTATTTTTCACCGAAACTGTGTGTGTGTGGACTGCTTTCTGTACCGGTCGATCCGGTTGGTTGTTTGCATCGGCTTTATTCCAAATGACGTTCAGGAAGAAACTGAGCGTTCAATTAGACGGGATTGAGTATGATTTGTATGTGCGTGTGTGTGCGTGTGCTGATCACATTTTTCGTGTTTTAACAAATCAACAAAAGCCAGGTTTCACATTCATTAATTTCTGAGGTTCGGAGAGGAGCAGGAGGCTTCGCAGTGCTGTAGTTCACCACACCTAGAAAATTGCTATTTTGTAATACCACATTTGGTCACAAAAGCTGCGAAGGGAGACTATCCTTGCAATTCACAAAATTGGTAAATCTGTTAGAGAACGTGAATTGTTGGTTTGAATAGTAGTGTGCGCTTGAAATAGTTGATCATTTTGTATGCATCGATGAAAAAGATAAAAAGATAGAACTTGAATTGGTTAAACTGAGTAGTTGTGCCATTCAGTAAATCCGGGACTCCAAAATGACCGTTACAAGGATATCCTTGTGGCTGCTGTGGTCAGTGCATATATGCGTTCGGCGCTCATGGAACACAGAGAGACGGGTTACGTACACGTGAGTTAGCTTTCGTGCAGCAGGATAAAAGCTACCAACATGGCTTACAGTTCCGCATAAACTTTCCTGGGAATGACCTTGGCAATGTGCTGGAAATAAAGTTACACTGCATCATGCTTCAATGCAACCGGTAGAAATCAGTCAGTTATTGATGAGTTTATTCAAATTCGCGATTTCCATAACCTTTTAATCTGCTGAATGGCTCGGTGGCTTTCACAACGTTGATCAAGTTATTTATCAAATATAGACTGTTGCCATAAGAGACAGGTTGAATAGAAGCACAAAATTGAAGCAGTTTAACGAAGAAAATAGTGACCCAATTAGTAAATGAGTCAATTCTATTTACCCAATTAAATGATCGCACAACCGAGCGATCATACCAGCTGGTATGAAATTAAAACAGACTATAACAACAAAACGTGGACTGGCTGATCCTGTTCTAGAAGGAGATACTTTTCTAACGAGAGCCAAAAGAACAAAGAATGCAAAATTAATGAAAATTTCTTCTCTAAATTAGTTACGTGTAAGTGTTTTCAATCGCACACCAATTTCATTTGTTACGCAACACATCTTACTACTCTTGACCGTTTGCCACAGCGCTATCAAATCCCTTAGAGTTAATTTAAGCTTGAAATTCACTTTTTGCATTGTTAATTACTGATCAGGTGATGCCGTTGATCTTATAATTGAAATCACATGCGTGACAATCTCACAGATCTGATTTGTTGGTAAAAGATATCCGATCTCAGAACTGTTTCCAGATTTCACAGATGAACCGTTTAAAGTCATCTTTGTATCGTTTCACAGATCCTTCAGAGATATCATTCACCGCGTATTTCGCATTGCATGGAAATTAAGGATCATCCTATTACATATAGGACCTTGTTAGTTAATAAAAATTCAGTAACTAATCACATCTATAATGTCTCCATAGTGAGGAATAAATAAAGATTTTAGAAAGGACCAGTAAGCAAAATCTTCTTTTCCAATAAATTTGAAGGCGGACACCAAAGCCTATGTATTAGCAACCTCCCCCAACTGTCTCTCGCCCCACAAATAATCAGTTATCACTGATTCAGTAGCGCGAGCAGTTTATTTCATTTCTTCGGGGAAGATTTTTCCAGTTTGGCGCAATTACTGGTTTCGAATTCTGAGACGATGAAAAGAGCTCGTTACCCGGGATAGGAAATCATTCATCAAATATTTCAAAAATGTATGAAACATGAAATCACTAGACAGCTGTTTTGTCTGCACCAGTAATCAGACATTTCCGAGTGATTCCCACAAACAAACATTCGACTTCGTGACTAGCTATTCCGCTAACTAACAATGTTTGGAGGTCACGGGGTAAACAACTGCGGATCAGTTTGTTTTCATTCTACTGATTTATTACGCTTTAAGAATAATTCTATCATTTTGTTTCCCTCATTGCACTGTAACTCCCATGGAATAAGTCGGAACAAATCTGGTCACATCCAGATGGCTATTGATCACATTCCGGAAAATGCTATTTCGCTCTCCAGTACCAAACCATGATTTGGTTGATGCTGAACGTTTCTGCACAGTTTTGATTGGGCCTAACAAACTATTGCATAGATTGAATTAATGTGCAGCGGGCTTAATGCTTCACTAATATCCGGTAACAGTTCCACAACGATGAATTTAGCTTTTTGCCGATGGTGGACAACAGTTGTGTATCAGACCAGGTGCTTCTTACTCCAACAGTTAGCGCACCTGCATTCAACCCGAGACTGCTCCATTTCTATCCGCATTTGGGTCAATCGAGATGCATTACGGTGTTCATCTTAAACAGAACTGAAGAAACAGGCGTATCTGAGTGTTTTTATTGATCAAGATGTGCCTGATTTTGTTTTGTATTCGAGGAACGTCTTTGAAAACTCGTTCGTATCGTTGCTGTCTCCGATGTTTTGAATATTATTTTCTAAATTGAATTGAGTAAATTAATTAAATTTCATATCACTTAAGAAATTAAGACGGAATTAATATTCACTCCCATGTGCTTAGACCAGACAGGCCTTTCAGATTGTAGGAGGGTGGATCCGAAGTAAACATCCGTAAGATATCTTTATGGTGTAGTTCAGCATTTTTCCTCCAGAAATGCATATCAATCCAATATGTCCAGATAAATTTTCCGGGCGGTGGTAGAGTTGACCCAATTGTGGTTTTTGATTTCATTCCATCTAAGATTAAAGAGCCCATAACTGTTAGCAGTTTGAGCCGCTGAAGTCATACACTGAAGGTTTTATCTCAGACGTACAGCTAATAAGACATTTTGTACACGTCTACAGGCGGAAAATCATTCCATCCGTAGATGAATCTTTATTAGTATTTCGCAAATCAGTCATAGTTTCGTTATAGACCATATACTGACTCCTTGATTATGTATCAGTATTGCTGGATACATCAAACGGCCAAATGACGTTACGGTGTTTCAGTGCATCATGCCCTAGGAACTTACATACATACATACATACATACATACATACATACATACATACATACATACATACATACACATACATACATACATACATACATACATACATACATACATACATACATACATACATACACACATGCGTAGACACGAGCACACTTGCAAGCAAATAAAGACCACCGACTTCTGGAAGTTCAAACGCATCAAACAATATTTATGCTTTGTAAAAATGAGAACATTCGACAGTCAAAATGATTATACCGTATGTGTGAAGAGAATGGTAGTTTGCCAAAAACACTGAATTTGCTAACATAGCTGCCGATTCTCTTATTCCATTATCTCAAAAGCTGTCTATTCATTAGGGTAAAAAGACCCTTTGTTTACTATCTCAGAGCGGTATTTTCCACGAGCTTCTATGATCCTACCCGAAATGACGCCTCCAAAGTGTAGCTCAAGTTATTGATTGGTGATAAACCAACGAAAACCGAGTGAAGTTTTAAATGGTTTACAGGAATAGTTTACCCCCTCCCCGCAAGAAGTACTATGAAATGGATTCGAAAAACAAAGGTGTCAAAATATTGTACTGTCCTTAAAGAAAAGGCTGTACGGTATTAGAGGGAATGCAATGGAGTGAAGAAGTAAATCTGAAGAAAAAGAAACACTATTCTCGTAGTGCATTTTATGACGAGGTGTCTTCAAGCTCTGACCAGTTACCGAAATTAAAAAAGGCTCGAGTTTTTGTATGCGGTTTGGTTTCGCAGGGGTTCCGAGGAAAGGGAAAAGAGAAACAGTGATCGGTTTTGGGCACAATCACCGTGTGTGTGTGTGTGCGTGCGTGCGTGCGTGCGTGGCTGCATCGGGGTCGGTATAAGTTGCATAATTTTCTCAATAGGCACACAAATAGATCATGTTGACAAGCAATCCCAAATTTCCAATACAATAACGGTGTTGTTAGTTGTAATTGGTAACTGGTAGATTTATCAATTAAAAATGGGTAAGCATATTCATGCATTCTTGAGAGCGGAAATTGACTCACGCAGTAATGGGTAAGTATGAACGGTGTGGAATTCAGTATAATTTTTGAAAGTGGATAATGTCTTTTGCCCTCGAATGTCAGATATCCACCACTCTAGTTTTATGCATTACTGATTTAAGTAACACAGCATGTGTTGAAAACCGTACAATTGAAGAGGACTGAACTTGATTAAGGGCAGCACGGTTCAGTTGATTTGAGTTGGATAGACGAACTGAGTATTTATGTTCGTATTTTGTGTTTCAGGGGTTTTCCTCTATGGATAAGGGCATAAATTAGAAACGGATCAGTGAAATGCTGTCTTGGACAGCATTTATTCCAAAATCGAATTGAATGTCACTTGCTTATTTTTGGTGCTATATTGCGTATGAGGAATAACTGCACGATTGAACTCAAATTAAAAACAAATTTGCGGGTTCGGTGGCAACAATATTTACACTTTTCCCACCAGCAGTGGGTCTTGTAAATGCACTGATAGATGGGAGAGCCACAGTCTACTCACAGAGGCTGAAAGTGCACCTGATTGCTAACTTCCGTAAGATATTTCCATAACGAATACCTCTTTTTCACTCGCGAACAAATCCCCTCGAAGCGAAGTGACAGAGGAGTTTATGAAATGGAATAGGCAACAAATGTCTCGCTTGCAATCCTGGAGGAGAAAACACCTTTAAATTTTTGTTCTTATCAAGTCCCATTGCGAACAAGCAAACAGGATCCGTATTAGGTTAATGAATTGGTTAATATCAACCTTGAATTTTTCGACATAATGTCTCATTTTAGTGCATCCAGCAGAGAATGAGTGGTAAACCGGTATCGATCACCAGTTAAATGCAACTTGAGTAAATTCCAGACCTTACAGTAGTTGTGCTTTTTTCCCTTTCCTCGGAATCGAATTGTTGAATAAACCACTGATTCGCCCGGAGAATTTCACAACTCACTCCGTCCTTCGCTTTAGCTGAATGTTTCAATTCATTGGAGGCGACTTGGTACATCTTGGTTCGCGTTGGATTACCAATCTTTGTGGTCAAGTGTGAAATCAAATATTTGATAGGTCTCCTGAATTCCCAGATACTTGTCGGTGGGCAGTGACTGCTGAAGAAATGAAATAAATTCATAATATTGAATCCTTTTGGGAAAAAGGCACAGAAAGAATCTTCCGGCAGATAACATGCGATACCTCATGCACAGGATTTCATTTCATATTTGGTTGAAACGAAACGTGGGGTAACACACTTTCAGAGCAGGTTATATAATATATTTCACGGTGATCTATATGTCCATTCATCTTGATCATCTTCACACATCACTAATCAACCAGAATAACATCTCAAAACTGTTCATCATTCTCTGTAGAATGAATAAAGATTGTTCCATCACGACTGGACTCATGATCGAAAGAAACCGGGAAATAGGCAAGATTCACTGAGTAGTGACGGTCCGTGAATGGAGAACAATATACATGAAATAACTTGGCAGAACGCGTGAATAATGTTAGCAATATTTTCTCTTTCTCCAATGAAAGGAATAACTAAAAATTGTCTTAGTATTTCATGTCACTCATTCAGTTATCTGAATTCTTTATAAATTCTTTATAANGTCTTCAGGTCCCAATCTCGGCAACAGTCCTGAACATACCATGTGAGTGGTGACAAATATGTGAAAATTCAATCGGAATAGATGTCGCACAAGTGGATGAATATCTCACCTATACCGATTTTATTCTTAGCAGCCTATTGCCAACTGCTGACACATGTCATAGCTCAGTTTTGCGCCCCCATCGAGAAACCGTAATTTACCGTAAATATATACACACTGGAAAAAGAAGAACCTATCGGTAATCATAGGGCTGACTCCTTCAAGAACTCGGTACTCAGGTTGTGCTGCCTTCGTCAACATATAGTCTGCATGATAAGTGTATATGCTTTACTGCCAACCACAACGTTTGGCACCATTTGAAATATCTGTATATATCTTCATTACACAAAACAATTGGACATGAGAGGCGTCTGATATAACCAGAATATCTGAGCTGATAGATTATTCCTTGAGGCACGTATCACCCCTTTGATGTCATTCATTTACCAAACTCTAACCTGAGGGCTCCCCGAAGATGAGGCATGCATTAGAGACCACACGAGAGTAAACCGCGCAACCGGCGAGCGAAAGCAGATGGAAAGAAACCGATATCCGAAGAACTCGGTGAGCAGACGTTATGTCTGGGAAGACAGCCACTTCTTAGTGGGCGAATGAGGTCCATTGCATGGTCCAAAAGGTATAAAGGAACTTTGTCCAAATATCAGAGGTACACGGATAACCGAGGTTGAGTCCACATCTGCTCAATGGCAATTGAGCTCTAAGGGAGCCATCTACAAAACTGAAAACAACACACTCATACCCACAGTTCCCTTGCGGTTCTGCAGAAACTAGATGTTTGTCTTCGAAAAAGCGGCCGAATGACATTGTATGTTCGTTGTATGACAATTTACTTAAGTAACCGTATCCTCCCGAAACATACATCATGTATAGTAAAGTTAGGCTATTTGCGGACCTCGACTTCAGATCATATATGCTGTTCACAAAACAATCATCTTTATTCCTCTGTTTTATCAGGAACAAACCGACTTAATGCTTATACTGCGAGATATTTTTGTGGTATTTGAACGATTTAGGAGGGCTTACTTTTTGTTAATATATGGTATTCTAAATGAAACAAGAAATAGGGAGATATTTAATAAACGTTTACCTCTCTGGAGTTAAATCTTCTTCTCCTGAATCGTACAGGCAAAATTATTTATGCATGAAACCAAAAAAAGCTGCAAACCAGAAGAGCAGGGGTTTTCTCAATTTTTTATAGGTCTCAGTTTTTTGAAATCCAATTTGATCACAGTTTGACATATTCAATAGAAAAACTTAGGATTTTAATTTCATAATTTGTTTGCGAATTGCGGATGCTCGAGAACAATCGGATTTAAAAACATCCGGAATTTCTCGTTTCCATACGATGCGTGTACACACACAGACTCGAATACGTGTAGATCATTTGCGAGAACTTTAGGTCTGCGGCTCTTTCGTTAATTAGTGTGTGAAACATAGACTTTATTTAAGAACTGTCATTTTATCCTTTTGTATGTTCTCGGTCCATGAGTTGTGTGACATTTTCCGTGTTTTTTCCTCCCACACCGTTCCCCATTCACTCGTAAATCTTTAGGGGTTGAATTCTGCCCATTTAAACACTCATTTTACGGTTTGTTTTTCAAATTTCACTCAATATAAGGTAAATTTAGCAAACATTTGCGTGCATCTGTGGTTGGGAAACTTCACAAACAAAAAAAAGAAGCATAATATCAGTGCTAAACTGTGACTGGATGAGTTGTGGCAAAATCAGAGTGTGACAACATTGCGGAGGATGTCACATGTTTTTGCGATTTTCCTTGTTCTCGTTCACAAATCCAACGGTTTTGACATATCCAGGATGCCGATCCGTCATGACGTACGCACACAAATCTAGGTCCCACTGAGGTCTTTTAAAAGTGAATTATTTTTTGAAACTGCGTTGTGCATATACTATAGAATGAATGACAGGATTTGACAGAGGAAATCAGTTTAAACCTGAACGAATTCGTTCGAGATGCAGAAGGAAGAGAGCGTGAGTGATTCGGGGTCAAACATACGTAAAAATCGAAATGCATCTTCAGCGGCCTTCTTTTGACGCGTACAACAATCGTAAATGTTAAGCGTTCGTTTGGAAGTGGAGCCCTGAACTCATCCATGTATCTTTAACAACATATTTAGTCACAAGTTTGATCTAGTAGTGTCTCAAAGCAAAGAATTGAAATTTGTGGATGCGTTTCAATTTCCCCAGAATCTTTCTGAATCCTATCATGTTGTAAAATGTGCACTTTAATTCAAAATGAATCCAAATGGATATCAATATCGGTATCCCGACAGAGGACATAAAGCATTTACTTTATTTTTGCGCATATAACCTGCAAATGAAATTCAGCGATGCTAGTTGTTGTCAGAAGGACGGCGTTGTAATGGGCTCCCCTTTAGGCCCGTTGTTTGCGGACGTCTTCATGGCAATGCTAAAGAACAACGCCCTGAAAGCTTCCATCGAAAAATGCAACGTATACAAAAGAAATGTCGACGAAATTTTGTGTTTCATGGACAAGGATAGTAATCCCAATGAGCTACTGGAAACATTCGTTTCAAACTACTGATTCCAAAGTGTCGACTGGATTGCCGGCGCCAGTCTTTTGCTGTTAGAGTATGCAGATCTTGAAACGCCCTTCCATCTCAAGTCGTTTGTGCACCCACTATTGAATCTTTCAAGCAGAGACTCAACGAAACCTTGGCATACCTCACATTTGTACACTAAAGGCAAACGGAAATTCACTGTAAGCTACATTGTCTATCTCCTATCCGGATCTCTATGCGACTTCTTTTTCGATGTTTAACGATCCATCTGTGTAAATATCCTATGGAACAAGAGAAACACCAGCTTGTAAGCTATTGCCATAATAAAACTTTGACTTTGAGTTTGAGCTGCACGCATCCAAACATTAAGTTTACTCTGGAGGAGGAAACTGATAACCAGATGGTATTTACTGATGTGAAGAGGGGTCTATCCAACGCTCGGTGTATAGAAAAATCACGTGGTCTGGTCAGTACGTTCACTTTCCAACTTTTGTATATCTCAAAAGAAAGTGAAACATAATTCAATGTCTCGCTAACAAAGCGCATAAAACCTGCGCGGCTGAAACAGTTCAGAACGAATTATACTTCCTGCGCCATATCTTCCAACAAAATGGATACCCAGATGGATTTGTGGTCAGCATATTAAAGCGCCAGACAAACAAGGGGAAAATTGTTGGAGTGTACATAAAACTACCATTTACAGGTGACACTATGACGGAAGTGGTTTTTCGAACGTTGACAACAGGGATTAGTCAAACTTTCCATGCATCGAAATTGCATGTCACATTTGCATCCAGACCGGCCCTCACGCGGCAGCCCAAAGATAAAGTTCCTGTTTCTGCTAGCCTATTTTGCATTTACTCTGTCACTTGTTCCCGTGGAACAACGTACATCGGTCGCACGAGCAGATGCTTGACTCAGAGAGTTTGTGAGAATCATCCGGGCTGGGTTGCAAACTGGGGTGACAAAGTCAATTACGAGTGCAATCTGTTCACACTATGTCGAGTCAGGTCATTTAGTTGACTAGACCGGGACGTCTCGTCCCCTATACCAGGTTTGTGAACAGCAACCTAAGCCGATTAAACAAGGCAATCCTGGCCACAGCGGAAGCAGTGGGAATTCCCATTCACAATCCACCCTTGTGTGCATAAAAAATAATTTATTAAGACATTATGTTTCCCATGGCCCTCCGCTCATCCCATTTTCACCCGCTCTCCTCCCCCAATCTTCCGTAAATCCGGATTAAACATCACCGAAAACGTTAGCCAATATCTATATTCCTTCAACTTTATTTATGTACCATTGTCGTTTTTTGTAACTGTTTTTTTAACTGTTATATATATGTATATATATAATTCTGTCCAGTCGTTCACATACTACTTACTATGATATGTATATATATATACATATACATATAATGATGCATTATCCAAAAAAGACGAATCACTGAAAACAAGCCTCGTTCGCTACATTGTGTTCTGAGGGTTAAGTGCGGAAAACACTTCTCACTTATTCAAACTCAGATTTTCTTGAAATATAACCAACCTTTTAACACTGAGTTGAGTGACCTAAAAGAGTATCTTCTCAATAGTTCCATTATAATTATTATTTCTTGCTAAATGATACATGAACTTCTGCTATTATCAGATTTTTAAATACTTAGCAAAATTATTGCCCGCTAGGACGTGATTCGCTTTCTCTCGACAGTTCTATGAAGATGTTTAAGTATCAGGATCATAGTAGATTGATTTGTTTTCTAAAATAAGCTATCTTTTTCAGTACAGTCACGATGCTTTCGTTGATTGCAAGCTTTCGAATCCCCATCGACTTGACTCATTCTCAACACAAACCAAGACACACAATAATAGTGTGTGTGAACCTGGCGAAGTTATTCACCATTATACCTAAGTCACTCATACACTCTTCCTAGTCAACCGATCGGAGATAGCTCGACTGCTCATATGAATCCTGTGGAAGTAAATTTTAAATTGCCTACTCCAATAACCATTCGCCATTGCGTAGTTAAAAGACGTATTTGGCTCGTTATTTGGTCCCATTGAGGTTGGGTATGCGATGATCAAGCATTAAACGTGTTCATTACTGCTAGCCTCTGCGAGTGACCAAAACTGGTATTTCCTATTCTCATGCATCTTTGATCTGTTTTTGATGTGTAAGAAAAATCGTGTGACAACAGTGTGTTCACTAAATCACATCAAAGACTGCATGCATGCATGCATTGAGCGAGTACGAGGAAAGACATGTTTTGATTGGGGGTAATACCTTCAGTGGTCGGTATATTCAATCAGTGAGTGAGGGTTCAACAAATCGGATGCAACTGTGACTGTGCTTGGCGCTTGTGTTTTCTCAGCACAAATCAACATGCACACACACGCTGGCTCTTGATAGTTTCTTTCACTTCAGTTCGAAAGTCACTTCAACCGGAAAGCTGACCCCACGATTTCATTGTCCAACAATAAATGTATCCTGGAACTGGAAAGTACCAAATACATAAAACTACAATCCTGTGGTCGTTCGTGTTAATACACAATCACACACATAACTGCCCTTGTGTACGTGTTGAGCTTGTTGCGTAAAATAACCCGGTAAAAGTAACTCCAAGGCAATTAACAGAGGGAGAAAGAGAGAGGGAAAAAACAGCTCACTAAGCAGCCCACCCCGGGTTTGAGGAGACTATTTGTTCCTGCCCGAGTCATAAAATACCGGCCCCTCAACAGGCACCACTCCTGTTCTGGTTTGCTGTTCGAAATTTCTCTTCTTTTGTCGCGCTCTCCTAGACTTATCTCTGCTAGGCCCGGATGGG
>UZAN01040075.1:52214-84779 GCA_900618425.1 Echinostoma caproni | reverse complement strand
CCCATCGCCTTATAATTGCTCGTAACGTGAGACTAACCGATTAAACGACTTGAAAAAGGCCTTCCAAGAGGGTAGAAACGTTGTCACCAACGCCTTTGTGTTTTGGTTTTCACTCATCGTGGCTAAGACAAGCTAATTTCCTCAATAATCCATAAAATACTAGGAAGCCTTTTGAGAAATTCGTTTATGCATTGATTCATAGTCCGTAGACTCACTTTATATGAATATTAGCATTTCACGGCCCATAACGAGGAAAGGTAGTTGATCCCACTTATATCCGATTCGACTTTCGGTCAAATGACGTGAGTTTCAGTGCGTGCTGATGAATTTGCACGTATTTCGATTGTGAAACAATCAGTATATTCGATGGAATTATTATTATTCCTAGCCACGGGGATTACTCCAGAACTGTCCTTGGTTCTTCAGTATTTAGGAGGGAGGATAAAAGAAAGTGTTGGTCAGATTAAATCACCCCACACGATCTGTACACTTCATTGAACAATCTGATTCAGTAAGATTTAATGAGAAGAATGACATAGGATCCAGGTTATCCAACCGACCGGTTACCATGTCTTTCGGATCACAAACGAGAAGATAAGAAAACAACCATACTGTTTCACTCATCTGTACGGTTGTTCACAATTCTGTTCAGTGTCATCCATCTGTTGACATTCACATGATGGATGGAGTAGATACTCTTGGATTAAAAGAAGCGACAATAATGGATCAAATCGACTGGGACACAGACTAATATGTATATGATCAATCTCATTAGTGTGCTGCTAATCGATTAAGTAGGTCACATGAAACATCGTCTGATACTCACGAAAAATGGTATCATCTGCATCTTTTGTAATAGGTGTTTTTCTCACCTGACCTAACGGTTCTGGAAACAGACAACTTGGGTAATTTTCTGACTCATTCATCATGAAGAAAATCTCACGACACGAATCATCTCTAACTAGTCATAAAAACAAAGCACAAAGTGCCTCAACAAATTTTTAACAGGTAGTTGTGAACGTATTAGACTCTTGAAGTACTTGCCAACTGGGAATATTGTAATATACGACGTAATTTTCTCATTTAGAGAAAAAAACAGCACCGTTAATAGAAACGCATTAGTTGTTCCCAAATTGAGTTTATGTGCTCACCGAGCTTGGCAAACGACCGATAGTTTTGGAAATGCCACTGGTTGAGGAGAAAATGTTTTCCAACTATTTTTTGTGTCTGGCGAGGAAGTGAACGCATGACTTTTACGTTAGTTTATCCAAAAGTATATCAGTTGGGAATCCAGAGAATAGCACACGGAATTGTTTTTTTTCTTGAGCAGTTTACAGACAGTGCGTGACAAAAGCAGAAGGCCTCCTCAGCTCGATTTCTATACCTAATACCCAAACCCGTGTGCGACCGCTATTCAGCTTGATAACCTCGATAAAGGTTACGAACCTAGTTTTACAAGACCGATAACTGTCCATCGATCACTGGTCGTCCATTATCACATAGAGGGAGTGATTAAACAGAGTGGGTAAATATGTGCCAAATATTGTCTACCGGGTTTAGATCTGGGCTTTAATATGATCACTGCGGAACAACAGCCACAAATTCGTGATCTAAAAGCAATGTACAATGGAAAAATATTGTTGGAATGAAGCGTCATCATTATTCACTTTACTGGTCAACTGTGCGAGAAAAATCGGTTTCAACGTACGAGTATACGCAACAGAATATTGTATTTCCTCAAGTATATAAACTCAGCCACTTCGACCGTTCGCTGAGAAGGCACCACAAATAATCATCATCGTTTTATTTCTGCCTGTAGTTTTCTTTTTTGTTCTGATATTAGGTCGTTAATAATTTCAAACGTCTGATATTTCAAGACAGATGTTTCATCAGTGAAGAAAACATTTTCCCACTTCTATGCCCATTCTAAATGCAATACGAATTTTAATTTGTTCGTTTTCGTTCACGGCACAACTTTGATCATTCTCATGAAAGTTTATTTGGACACACTGAGTTCGATTAAAGTTTTGAAAAGCAGTATGGGTATGTTATTGGGTGTTGAATGAATTGTTCAGTATTCGTCCCATAATTTTTAATATCTTTTTCTGAGGATTTGCCCATTCGCTCTTCTGATGCACGGGTCATTTGATAAACCAGAGTCGGTCGTATGACTTATGACGAGTTTATGTAACTTTAATCCCATGTACGGCAAGCAGATATTTCGACCTTCGCGAGATCTGATAGTTTCTTTCCCTGTGTCGTTTTGCAGATAAGTTTGACGCAGATTCAGCAAAGGGTGTAACTAACGGGAAGGAAATTCAGTGGGAGAGGTTCGATACCTAGGGCACAGCACGTGCTCCAGCACAAACGAGTCACGTGATAGATCACTTGAAAAGCTAAGACCAATTCCACTACGAATACAAACCTGGATCTTCTATTCATCAAAAGTGGGGTACAATTGGTAAACTCTGCTGAATAATGAATCGATCCCCCGCCTCCGGTTTTGAGAATACGTCAATTGCATGCGAGTAATAGGGGATTCTATTCAATTTCATGGAAGGAATTCGTCGTATATAGAGTTAATGAAGCGCGAACTGAAAGGCTAGGAATCACTGTACAGTTGTTGGGTCTCATCAGCAGTGCGAATCCATCGACCCAACTGGGATCGATGTGAAAGCTTCCAACCGAGTCATAACCTCGGAAGCTAGTGCTGAGATGAGAGGCTGGATGCCCGCAACAAGCTTGCTAAGAGAGGTTTTGCTATACGGTGTAAATAGAAAACTAAGAATGTTCTGGTTGGCTGTCCGGTGGTTGAGTGAGTATCGTGCTTGCGTTGTACCTGTGAGGTTCCGGATACGATCCTCAATTGGGTCAAGGGATTCGCAATGCTGATGAGACCCGAACAAGTCGAAACAGCTGTCCAGTGCTTCCCAGCTTTTCACTTCACGCTTCATTTGCTCTATACACTACGAATCACTTTTATGAAGTATCCCAATTACATCAAATTTCCTAAGTTATAGTTAGCATCCGTGGTTTCCAACAAGTTGTGTAATGTGATGTTGAATCGCATTGTTTCTGAAAACGATGCATGCACCGAAACGGTCAGACTGATCAAGATTGACTGGGCCAAGCTAGATGACATTTCATAATGCTCGTGTGTTGTTGCATAATCATGTGCCGGATGGTGAGATAACACCAAACAGAATGCTTTTTCATCAAAATTACTGATGATAGACTGAAACTGTGGAGTTTGGATTGGACAGATCACTGGCATACCGGTGTAAACATGAATTCCAATAGTTGAATAAAGTAGTTATGATGAAGAGCGTATTCATAAACCAATGTTTGATTCCCGGTATTTAAGTAACCAAGATAATCACGAGCTGTCATAAGTGTATAGGAAATCCTAGGTTCGATGACTAACTACCATTGAGAAATCGATTGTTTCAGTATCAATAAACAAGTTCAGAAAGGAAATCAAGTGCTCCGTGGTATTTACTTCGTTAGAGTAAACAGACCGACCAGCTAGCATTAGCGTAATGGAACACTTGACAAAGCGTGGTGTTAGGCGTGTGCGTTTGCACGCAACTGGACGTTTTATTCCATCTGCATTGCATATCTGGTGTAAACCGTCACCACCATCAACATCCATAAGTGTCTGTATCCCCCGCCGTTCACTCAGTCTGCGTCATTAGTTCAACCTCATACAGGCGGATATCCAGTAGGACACTGGTGTCGACTCTGATGAAATTTGCTACATCCTGAGTGCATTCACTGGATTAGATTATACCTAGTTCAGGGAGCTAAAGGGGTGACAAATATACAAAGAAAATATTTAATCTCTTACGAAAAAGATTTAATTGCCTTAACAATCCACTGTTCATCTATTGGAATTGATGATCACAGACCTGTGAATTGTATAAAGCTGTATTCAAGCAACTGTGGTATTGTAGCCAGAGAGATCGAAACTTTCGAAAGGCGGGGGGGGGGCAAGGGGCACAGGGGAAGGTTTGGGTTTCAGGGCTCAAACCATGCCAGTGACTATGATTGAAATGGCCTCATCACCAACACTAACCCCAAAATAGTTTTATGGAATAATTTGGAACAAATATTCTACATTCTAAGTTCATTGGTTAATTTAAGACAATACATTTTGCCGGGGCCCACAAGTCAGGAAGATTGCACTGATGACAGTTGTAAATTTTGTGGAGGAAAATAAATAAAAAGGAATTCGTCGTTTGTGTGAGTAAGCAAAGCTAATTCTTCTAGGTGCAAAAATACCGTACATAGTTCATCTCAAACGGAATCACTACAGGAATCGCACATTTTGTTGAATATGCACACATGGTTTTATTACGGATACCAAGGAACTTGTCGTTCGTGGCTACATCATTTTGATATAATTACAACCATAGTCGCATTCGCTTTCTAAAATCTTCATCGTGGATCCTTGTTTCAACCTCCAGTGACCTATTCTGTCTTCTAACAGAACCGGTTTTCTACTATCAAACTTCCGAGATTCGATATTTTCACCACAGCTCACGAATAAAAACAAGTGTTAATACAAGCAGTCGTTCGTTTCGACTCTTTATAAAAAGTTTTCACGCAGCCTTAAAGAAGTTTTACGCTTTTCTGATTTTTATCGGTATTTCTGAGTGTGATGTGCTTGGAATTCTTTCAACCTGGCAACAAATGCGGTAGATATAACCTGACATAGTTTCATATTTTGAATGTAGGGAAGGTAATAAAAAAGGTTTTACGGGTTTCACATGTAGGAATGTGGTCGATTTATTTTAACCCGATGACATGATTCCACCAGTTAAAAAAGGACTATAAAGGAGGCCGTTGGCCAAACTTTCTCGATAATATAACAAGATAAAAATCAACATCGGTCAGGTTTACTTTGGCGATTTCTTTACCCGAAGGTTCTTCTGTCTGAACGCCGAACGCGTTTACGGGGTTTTTTGGCCATTGCGCGTTCTAGGCATAGTCGATGAGGAAAATAAAACCCTTGAGCTCAAAACCAATCCGACGGCGAGTAAACTCCATGGGTTCCAGACAATGGTTTATTTGATTTCATGTAACTGGACTAGGCAAGCTGCACTGTAGCAAAAAATATCAGTTGTTCAGTGCTGTGAATGAACGGGCGTGCGTATCAGTTTTCAGTTACCGGAGGATTCGCTATGATTGCAGTTTGTGGGGCAAGACGTGAGTCGCATCAAACTGCCATCATATGAAGCAAAAACCGATTCGACATGGTGAACTATGCAGACAATCATGTTATCACGTTGACTACGGTACAATGTAGATACAAATTGCGGAGGTTACTACGCCGTGGATGTCCGCTCCTGTACAGAAGCCTTCACATACAGAAGACACAACTGGCTTGAAGCCAGAATTGCACGAATGTGAATAAGGCGTCACGACGACAGCACACGGAAGAAGCAACAAAACGCGTTGGGGGTTATATGGTCCATAGCTCAACTGCGCTTCAGAGGAGATCCGTCCACGCCAAATGGAAACCACAGTGGAACATTCTTGCCAATGTTAGCCGAGTTGCAGCACACGCGGAGCACACAAGAAAATCGCAGATAGTAATTCTAGTGAACTTACCTTCGACTGAACAAATAGGAAATTTAAACAGAACCAGAGGAAGAGATAGAAAGTGAATTGCTAAGGCGGTTTGATATGGGAGTAAAATCAATTTTTCTATAACTTTATTTTATCAATCATGTGAGTATCAGCTCTTAGTAGCCATGAAAATAAAGAGCGTAATAGATAAAGCTTTTTTAAATTCTCTCAAAATTTGCAGATGTTCAACTGTTTGGTCTGTGGCGATCGAGTGTGAACAGACCGTCAAAAACCAACAACCTTGGATAGGCCAGTGACAAGCATTAAAACTGCTCTTCCAATTCACACTGGAAACTAATGGGAATCGGTTACGTCGAAAAGTGCCAGTCATTACAGGAGAAAAGTACTGAGCGTTGCGAAAAAAAGTCCGCTGAGTGATCATAAAAACCAAGATAGTCCGGTCCGGTACACTAAGATTGTGTTGATGGTTCTCTGCAAGTAGTTACTCTGCATTCTAATTTTTAAAAAATATTGCTGTACTGATCAAAACTACTGTCCTATTCACATTTATATTATAGCTGTTCTAGCATATAATGCATGGTTTACATTCCAGCTTCATTTCACCTCGAATTTGGGAACAAATATGTTCGGTAGACTGCAGTTGCATTCCATTCGCAATTCAAGTGTTTGGCTGAAAAACGAAATGTTTCAATAGAGCTGTTTACGCACTCGTCGGGGGCGGATCACATCGTAGTGCGGCGGTTATAGAAGAGTGATCAGGAGCAAGATAATATAGAAGTCATCAACCAAGTTGACTAATTGTTGTTTTGCAGACCAACAAAATAAGACGTGATGGATTTAATAGGTGTTTATTTTCACAGCACCACGAGGTGCTGAGATTGCCAGAAGAACCTCACACTTATTTATCTAAGACTTAGCGAAATTCGTTTCATTGATTAAAACAAAAAGAAACAGATAAACTAGTGAACTTCCATAAATACATAATAGGCACTCTCGGTACATGTTAATTCTGGTCAGCGCAGTGACTAACTGCACGGACCAAGACGATTGAAGCGTTCGACGCTTTTCTCTTAAATAGTTGGGTAATTTCATTTAGAAAATTCCAGAGAAACCGCAATTTCGAACTATGGGTCAGTGATCACCGAAGAAAATTTTTTTATCAGTAGTACAATTGGGGCAAACATGTCAATATTGATTCATGGTTTTTGTTCTGATACTAACAGTTAGCAAAAAGCAATATAGCTCTAAAATGAAATCAAAAGGAGGAGAAATGTCTCTTTTGGTATCATTCTAGAGAGGGCATTCATAATTTGCCATGGTTGTTTTTTACAACCAATAACCATGCACTTTCGTGCCTTGGTTTGTTTTACTGTCTCCTGACTGCCCATTTGGATGGAAAAGTAAAGAGAAGATTGAAAAGTTGAAATCAGTAACAGATTGAAAATAGAGAGTTCACAAATACTGAGGTAGCAAAGAACTTGAGCACATGCACAGGTGCTACTGTTTACGACACTCAGTTATATCATCCATTGTTTGTAGTCATTAATTTCAGTGATCTCGACATCCCCATACAGGGAGCCTAACGCGACCACTGTGAGCAAGTCTCCTAGTCAGGGTTTTCACCTCCTCCTGCCAGTTCTTAGTGTGACCATATTTTACTTTGTTCCACCCAACACCTGCCAAGCCAAATAGCACGCACCGTGCCCTAGTCCCAAAAATATTGGTAGATGTTGTGAAAAAAGATGTATTAATAATGTGCAAGTTAGAGGTTGTGTGCTAAAATAAGGCTGATCATTTGACTTCAGTTCTGTGCAACTTACGTGATCCTGTTGGGACGAGCGGTGCTGGTTTCCATTCGGACATCATCCCAGTGACGTTACCCATACTGGGTGAATGAGGACGATCACTTAACTCATTCAGATCGGGCCACTGCATTGGCATGGGAACCGAACCGATTGGTTGCGAACCGGCCCCATTCATCGCGTTCACATTTAAATTAGACTGGGATGCATATTTGTACAGTTCGGATACCGGAACTAAAACCATGGGGACTTGTGCTAAGCTTTCAGAGGACTTCATAATTTCCTGTAGTTGATCGGAAGTCATATAGAGCATGTTTCCCGGAGGTCCGGCTTGTGCAGCGGTAGACATGAATCCGGTTGGCTGAGATGTGACCACAGTGACGGGTGATTCGTTTCGTTTGCCAATGGATATTACACGTTCCATATCCATGTCAGCATTGTCCGCTCCGAGAATATTCATTTTGGGTTCAGATTGGTTTATGATGATTGACTGTGTGGTCACGTGATTAGTTTGGGACCGTTCCGGTGATGGACCAGTCATATGCGCGGGACGATCCTGACTGAAAGCGGGGTTTGTGGGTAATCGATTTACTGTGCTGGTTAGCGAACTGGTGTTAATTGTTGGATTAGTGGACGATGCAGATGTTGGTTGAGCGGGCAATTTGTCACGACTGGAAGGTACACTGGGTTGGGGGAAAGTTGGCCTGAGCCCGGACTGCCGATTCACTTGACCCTGTTGAGTTCCGGTATAGGGTTTCAGTTTCCATTTGGGGATTTCACCCTCTGACCCATGAGGATCTCTAACGACCCACCAATCAATTTGAGATTTGTCTAGGACCTGTAGAATAGGTGAACAACGAAACCAGATGAATTACAACGGTGTTGGTAATTAACCATTACAAATAATTGTCTTTCATGTTCGTGTCAACCAGATGTTCGATCTCTCGTCTTAATTGCTCTTGAGCGACATATTTCTATTCAAGGATAAGTAAGTCCTCTGAACTAATCGTTGATATACATTGAGAATATGATATAAGGGTGAAACTCCAAGTTATGCTCTGACTTCTCGTCTGGAATGTGCCTTCGACGGCCGATTGCCATCAGTAAGGCAACAGTGTTTTGACGGTTATCTGACTTAGAGAATGAGCCCTGATTCGTACACGCTACAATGCTCTCCAACAGTGAGTATGACGTTTAGTGTAGGGAAGTTGCCTTCTGGACAACAACTCGTGGTGTCCTCAGATATTGTCGCTGATAGTTCACCACCGATCATCCAGTTATTCAGTGTCCTCGGATTCACCTTTTTACACCGAAGAGACCGCTCTTTTATTGTTTTCCAGAAGACTCACCTGGTAACGAACAACTTTGTTCACTGACCTCTCTTGTCCACAAGCGTCAGTCGAATGGGATATAGAGTTGCTTGCTGACACAAACTTAAGCTAGTTCAATAAAGCGATCTCTCTAAAATGAGGATGATTTATTGGTGGTCCCACAGTTTGGCACCGGTTTGTTGGTGTAACTGTCATCTAGATTGAGTTGCTACATCTTTCGATAGAGTATATTTTGTCTCTTCAATAACAACTTGTATTTCTTTTTGGCGTTCCAGTCAGAATTACAGATCACATTCATTTTTCCTCACTAGTGTCTTCATCTGAAAGTTTCTTCTTTCTATTAAGGTTCTTTCGCTTCGTGTAATTGTCAGCTTTTGGACATATTTCTTTGGTTAAATGAGATTAACTAAGATTTATGGTACCAAATTGCTGATTTTTTTTGACTGGTTGGTTATTTGTTAACATTTCCAGCATTTTCAGTATTTCATAAAATGTCGAGGCTGATAGTGCTTCAGTCTGATGGTTTCACTTCGCATGGCAAAAGCCTGGGAAAATGATTGCCATTCGTCCGTGTAATATTTGGTTAAACATAAAATTAAATTGACAGTGATACCCAAGAGAGAGAATCATCAAGATAAACTGCGAAAACTTTATTTTCACTTACTTCAACCACGGTACCAGGAGAGACACTGATCTCACGGGACTTTGCACTCACGTGACGAATAGTGACACAGTAAAACCTGTTGGACCGGGATGCCGGTGGAGAACATGCAATCAAAACAGAAAAGACAAGGGATGAGTGTGTGTGTGTGTGTGTGTGTGTGGGCATGTGAAGCATGGGAGCATAAGGCGCAGATCATATTAGGATCCCAGATTTGACCAAAAACATAACGACACCGAATGTGAACTTCCAACTATGGCAACTAACGTCGACATCATCATCAACAACAACAACAACAACAACAACAACAGACAAATTCAGCTGATCGTACAACCTTCTTCGGTTTTCATGAGAGACCAAACTGATTCAGAAGGAGTGAGTAGAGTTTACATGCAGAGCATTTGTACGGTACCAGAGTTATCAACTATCTTTGTATAGATTTGTTAGACTGAGGTAAACCTAATTTAGAGACTCGAGTCAAGAATTTCCTATTCGAAGTTCATTTACATTACGGTAGTAAGCGCAGTATCAATGTTCAGATTCATAAGCATTTTTCAAAGTAGAATGTAGGCTGTTTATTATCAACGAATTTTACAACCGAGGGACTGATCATCCTTCCGTCAAAATCTACGCAGCACTGCAATGTGATATTGTTCTCGCTCTGTTGTAGAAAACTGTTTTATCGTAGGCTATATTGAGTAACCAGAAAATGAAACAGATGCTATTTATTAGCTTATTTGTTGCAACAAAGATATAACTGCTAGCATAGATTACACTTTACAACCAAACTAAATTATGTGCTGCTCATCTCCCGACTGTAGTCTATTTGGAACTGTGTTCGACCAGGTAACAATCTGTGGAGGCTGATACCCGGACGAACTCAGTTAGTTTCGGGAATACGGCTTAAAAAGAATTAAGGTATTACACTGTGCATAAACAAAGTGAAACAATCTGACAACTTGTCTGATGGTGTAGTAGATGTTACACTTGCTCTCTACCTATACAATCATAACTTGAATTCAAGTCAAGTTGGTGTTGATTAACAATCTTGAAACAGTGCTTCTCCGCTTCTTTGTTCAAGTTTGTCGTGTTCTTTGCATGATTAATTGGTTTGTGTAACCCGACTGAACCCCCTCCGTCATTTTACGTTTGTTTTCGAGTAGCTACAGCACGGTGTAGACTAACAATTTGCACCCTCAAGACAGAGAAAAAATGTTTTTGGAAGTAATTCACATGCCGAAATGTGTGAGTTGTTGGGAGCGGGGGAGCTAGATGTGTTACATAGCATTCATAAACCACATTTTCACATTTGGCAATAAGCGGTAAAAACACCAAATGGTATACAGTTGGAGTTACTTCTGATATAAATATAATACGATGAATTGATGTGCCGACAGAAACCTGTTGGTTTGGCTCACCACTTTGTGAAATATATCATTCTCCTCTCTCACAATGTCCCAGTTATGAGTGCATTGGCAACTGGAAGTGGAAACTTCGTAGCGATATGCTCCTTTTGGTCAATCAAAAAATACAAGCGACCTGGACGAACGGTTTCTATCAATCGGAGTGTGTCAAAGTAATCATCAGAGGAGAATCATGTGGCAGCCGTGGTGACTGTAACCACTCCCTAATTGATCGCATTAAATAAATTCATCATTGATCAGTTTTATTCTGATCTGTTGCAGTTGAGCTGAGAGAATATAATCACTGATTCGCTCATGACAGTCTTGTGCCTCACCCCAACCTGTCAACATGGACGCGTGACAAGATCAGCCGCACTTCCTATTTTTCGTTTGTTTGTACGTTCATCAAATTGAAAATCAAAGTCTTAAGTGAATCAGTGAACTGGTCATCTTAATTGTATTTGCCACGCTTAACCGCATCATTTTTTTCCAAATTCTCTCAACAA
The DNA here is from genome assembly GCA_900618425.1 of Echinostoma caproni. NCBI lineage: Eukaryota > Metazoa > Platyhelminthes > Trematoda > Plagiorchiida > Echinostomatidae > Echinostoma > Echinostoma caproni. The sequence goes on along the minus strand of UZAN01040075.1, from coordinate 73,484 downwards.
TGCATTGACCTTGTTTCGATCGGGGCACAAATGATAAATCTGGGTAATTGTTCGAGGGTGTAATACTGAACATTGACGAGATGAACTTACTCTCCGGTCGAGGCTTGAGATTTTGTTGATCCGTGATCATGCTGCACCGTCGGTTGTGTGGTACTGGTGGAATAGGTAGATACTGAAGAGGAATCACCGATAACACACAAAAGAGGGAATAAGTGGTGGCCAAAAGTATGCGTGGGGACAACCTCACTGGGATGCAATCAACAAGGCTACGGACTGATTAGAGCTAAGCCAGAAAACAAACCGCTTGTCGCACGGTGTCACGCACTGAAAGTGGCGCGCGCGCGCGCGTGAGAGAGAGACAGAGTGCGAAGATGAAAGACAAGAGCAGCGTGTTCGGGTGTGTAAACCGGCGCGCGAGAAGAACAACGGTCCAGTAGATAGAGGATTGTGAGAGGGATAAAAACGAATTCCACTTCCCCTGATCGCCGAGGTTGGCAATTTGTTTGCAAACGTTTCATCACCAGCCGAGATGAAATCCTCAGTGCTTGTGAAGGTTCGTTTATGTGTTCCTCTCCACTGACTGTTTTTGTTCCTTGTTCTCACTGTGTTCGACTCGGTTTCTCGCTGAACTGGTGCGAGAGGGTGAGGGTGGGAGGGGCGGAGGTTGTCCTTCCGTCCTGATTGCCGTTTCGGTCCGTTTTCAGATCACGGCGTGATCATTTTTATTGCGTCATTTGATCCTTGAGTTGCATTGACGAACCGAGTCGAACACGCTGAGAATGCGGGATAAAAACAGTCAGCGGAGAAGACCTTATATAAAATAACGCGTACAGCAGAACACTCAATTCACAAATACCGATGATGTTACCTCAGTTTCTACAACCATTAGCCAAGCACCTTCGTGCGGCAGTTTTGGTTGCTGTCTTTTGGCTGCCCATTTGGATGAGGAATAGGAGAAAGACAGGAAAATTGAAAGTACAGTCCAACAGAAAATGGACAATTTCAACGGAAATTGAGAAGATGCGCGAGCGCCACTGTTTACGATACACACATATCTCTTAGTGTCTCTAACCATCGGCTACGATCATCCTGAGGTCCCCATCAGGGATCCTAATGGGACCTATATGACCCAGTCCCCTGGTCAGGATTTTTATACCCTCGTGCCAGGTCTCGGCTTGGTCACCCTTGGCTATATTCCACCCACTACCTGCCTCGGCAAACATAGCGCGGTGTGGCAACCTATTTGGTGATATGCGTAATACATGCCCCAACCAACGTAATCTATGGACGTCGACAACTTGCTGCAGTGGACAGCTGCAGGTACTGAAATCTCTGCGCCTAACCTCAGCATTGCTCATCCGGCTTTCCCAATAGATCCGTGTAATGCTGCGTAGACAGCAGTGTTCAAACTACCGACAGTCTATCTTTATCCTGTTTTCTTAGTGGCCAAGTTTCTGCGCCGTATAGCAGAAGTGGCCGAACTTCTGCGGTATTCACTCGACCCTTCACAGATAACCGGCTGTCGCAACGGCACCAAAGACGTTTCCAAGTTAGCAAATGCTAACCGAGCCTTCTGAATGCGAGCTGACACCTCATCCGTGGTGCGTTCACCGGGTGAGATGTAGCCTCGCAAATGACAAAACTGATCCATTTGCTCTATTACTTCCCCGGTTCGAGTGAGGCTGGGTGCCGGACCAACCAAATCCTGTGTTAAAATTTTACACCATGACGGTGCAACTGATGTCATCTCGGTTGGTGATGAAACGGTTGCAATGAAATTGCCAAGCTCGGCAAACAGGTGAAATGGAATTCCGTTCACGCAGGCTACGCGAACCGATTTTCAATACTTTGGCAACAGAAAAAATATGATGCAACAAACGGCATGAGAAACGTGATTTGCTAACTACAGATCCGTTTGCGATCTGAAAATTGTAAACACTAAACGATGGAGTAAAGTGTTACGTCGAAAGTGAATGTAAAGAGCGAATACTACGACCACACTAACTGAGAGTAGTAGGGTGCATTTCAGTGCAGTGAACGTTTACGGAGAGTGCAAAAACTACAGTGCAGTAAAATAACGCAGTTGCTCCAAACTCATCGGTTTATAATAATTAAAGAGTTTGGGAGTAATTCGTGTGATAACCATGAATTGTGATGCATTAGAAAACAATTGTGGCATTACAACCAAAAGGTGTTTTACTGAACTACATCTTCATCGAATGAGAGTGGCTTTTCTGGCTGACCGTTTGGTTAGGAATAGCTTCTGAAAAGCTCGGTTAATATGTGCATGCTTGATGCATTTGTACCTCAGCGACTAAAATACCTACATTAAGGGCTGCATAACAGATCTTATCTGAAACTGCAAATCAAAACCGATCAATCAGAATGAAGGCCGATGACCAAACAATTTTATTTTGGCTTAGTACACTGTGCTGCTTCGAAATAATACGAACACGAAGAGAAAAGACTTTACCTCAAGTTTTCTTGAAGAAACTTTTTTCTTCCAGTACTACTTTTGCTATATCAGAAAGCTAGTAATGGATAGATCGCTCGGATCTGACACGTGGCACGACACTTTCTCTGGGGTTTTCGTTCAACGAGAGAGTTAAGCGTTTGAACGAACTGAGATGTGAGCTATCCCCAATGAAACTATCGGATACGGAATCTAAATTAAGTTGACTTTTTGTAATTTTGAAGTAACGTACTCAACTAATAAATTCTACTGATTCAATCAGAACCTTCCGTAAGAGATGTCACTTAACAGTTTGAAAGATTCCTTCGAGTTTGCGAAATAATACAAAGCCTGAATAAAACCGGTAGACGATTGATTTCGAACGATGTTTGCTTCCATTTTAACATACTTGCTACTCGAGCAGATCATATCTGTGGTATAACCTGATCAGAGTGAGACGGATATGCCAACAGATCGTATCAGATCTTCACTTTTGTGGATCATTTCAATCGGAATTGACACAGATAAACATGGTTTGTGGATTGAGAATAATCCCATCAGCCTAAAAGTTGCTGATATAATTAGGGGACATTTCGAGACCGTAAAATCTCTTGGTTCCATAAAAATAGTTACACTCACCAGTTGTTGATGATACTAAACTCCTGGATGAGAAAGTAGGAACCGCCGAAAACCATACTTAAAGATGTTCGATGCACGATAGAACGGAAACCTGAAAGCACCTTTTACTTGATTGGAAATGCTTTGAAGAATAGAAGACTTTGTTCTGATGTGCTCTTTGTTCCTTAACACAGTATGGATCACCCAGTATCTGAATTTCAAAGGCCAATTTTCTTTTAATTACAATCGAATTTGCTGGCGTTTTGTGCACAGGGGCACGCTGAATTAATCTGCTAAAGTCCTTGCACCATTAGTCCCCGGAATTTCCTTCTACCATACCCATCCCTAAAAAGTAAAATGAAAAATCTTTTAGGTTTATCGAGAATGAATAGCGGTGGCGTAAGAAAGAGAGAAGCAACTTCTCCTATCCTTTTACCATGAAGTCTGGCATACAAGTTAACTCCAAACAGATGAAAACGGCATATGAAATTCTGGTGTAGCTGAATTGATAAAAGTTCTCTCTTCTCTTCATACATCAAACTGAATGTACTTGAGAGAGACAAGTCCTTCAGGATAATAAGTAGGTATTGTGATCATCGTCTATATTAGTTTGTTGCAACCATTGCCATTAGACACATCACGGCAGTTTGATTAAATGTTGCACGCTGTTGTCGGTCTTGTTTGATCGTGATTACTTGATATGATTGGCTATTGTTGGTCCCTTAACCTTCGTGCGATTTTACTCCACTGAGTTTCACAATCGGTTTAATAGACGCCATTTTATGGTCTATCACATTTCCATGACTATTGTTAACTGTTAAATCCTGTTTTCTAATGCACTTATAAAGCTGACAGAGAGTTCCCGAGAAGTCTAGAGTAATTTCACGTGGTAATTCTTTATCTTGTTGAAGTTTGATAGGTATATCAACTTTCCTGTCATGGTAAATTCACTATGAGTTAACAGCTTTACGGAAGACAATAAAGTAAAAGTATCAACTGGTGGTGCGCATTCGACCAGAAGCGTCAACCCAGCAAGCACATCATAAGTTGTGCCAGAAATCAGTATGGCACCTGCCAGAAAAGCGCGTGGTCATATGCAGGGTAATTGCTCCAACTAACCAATGTGATGGCAACTCCTGAAATACGGTCGAACTAAAAAGAATCAAGTGTTCCGTTTTCTAAACAAAGTCACTGTAACCAGTCTCTTCACCAGAAGGCTATTGCGTTCAGTGGATAGTTTTCTTTTTTAATGTGAGTATTTATCATCTCATCCACTGTGTACTCACAAGGAGTTTGCTTTTTGGGTGATTCCGCTCTCACTTCTTTGGCAGTTGACTGCAACGGAGAGACCATTGAGACGTATTCTGTAGGCAGGGATATCGGTGGTGACGATGAAATTTGGGGAATCAACGGTGATGGCGGACGTACGGATAGTTCCGGTGGTGTGGTGAGTGATGTGCGCGGAGCGGACGGTACCGGAGCTGTAGGTTCTGGTGATGGCACCGAAACGGGTGTTGATACTGGTGCTGGTCTTGCCGATGCCGGTAGATCATAATCCAAAATTACNATTACCCTGGGTGGTGACATTCTCTCTTCCACATCGGATGGCAACTGTGTCACCGATACTGCTGACCGTTCAGGGAATGCGTTCGGTGGTGAATTGGGTTCAGCTATTGGGACGAATATTGATCTGTGATTAGTCCATGCCATAGATGAATGCATTGCACGTTCAGAACAACCACAATGATTCAACTGCCTCAATGAAAACAGTATCAGATGGGTCAGATGAACCGTATGAAGCAGGCAACTCACTATTTTATCGATTTCTCCAAAACCACATACACATAACTGTGTTAGAAATGAGATTGGCGGTAAGCGCGCGCATGCGACGGAACACAAACTGGGGGTTAGAATGAGGGAAAGCATCCACTAGTAGAAACCACACTCGCGATTAAATGGATTTGTTTCTGATCACCAAACCGGGCAATGAGTTTAGGTTTTGGAAGATTTCAAAACAATTAGCAGTGCACTGAATGAGAAGGGTAGATACATTGATAGACAGACAGACACATAAACCAATGGAGGAATTGTGAACGCAACCAAACAGAACGAGGTTGAGCTGAACACTCCACCTACGNCTACGTATTTGGATTTCTGAAGTGTAGGCATTTTGCGTTAGACGATCTGTGGGATGGGGAATTCGTGAAACATTAGATAGATAGGGAAAATGAATTAACCGAAACTCATTTTAGGTCAAAATTTCAGGCCAGACACTGAAGCGATATCTCATTGATTTCACTAGATTTTTATCCGTAATTTGCAAAAGGGGATCAATATAAACGTTAAGCACAAATAAAATAGCGTGTGACACATGTGCGTATATCAAGCTTGCTCGAAGACCGTTAGTGTAGAAAACGATGGCGTCATAGGATAATGTCCGCATGGAAAAGCATCTGTATATGGGTCCGACTGCATTAAGTGATAATAACCTTGCACTAAATTTCCCCATTTACAATCGCATTCTTTTCACAATCACCACAATAAGAATACTAGTTATAATTTCTGCTCTATGAGCAACTCTTGCCATTGTTATTTTTGGTAACTGAAAATTAGGTTTTCAATTTTCAGAAATATGCCTGCAATGTACTCTTCTCAGATAGGTCTACCAATATCCCCAACACTCGTCTGTTTAAGGTGCGTTGAGCAGGCTTATTCACAAATCGTGAAGTGCTGATGTGAAATCGAACACAAGATAAGGATGACCTCAAATAGAAGTGAACTTTTAAATTATTTTTGTGCCAAGCTATTGCCTTTCTACGATGTCAATTTTGATGACTAGTTTGAAGCATACTGCGTCCGAAAACGCCCATTTTTGTGTGACATCCAAGTTGGACAGAAATATTTTACTTGCAGATATAACAATGCGGTTTGCGAAGTGGAATTGTCATGCTGTTCGATTGACAAATCTTGAGACAAAAGAAAAAGTGTGTGCTGGATCCCTTCCTGTAGATGGGACAGGAACGACGAAACCGACTGCGCAAATCATACAGATAGGTTCGACTTCATGCACATAGGTTGTTTTGAACAGTTTTCCATGCCGGAATAAGATTAATTGATTGGTTGATTAAAATGCGTACAAACGTATTCATCACCAATAACGCTGGTTCTGATAAGTTTGCCCCAAAAGCGTTTTCACGTGGAGTTGAAGGACAAGTGAACCCGCTTTGAATGGTCGGACTTGGATAATACTGCCTGAAACGAGCATCAACGATCAATAGGGGCAATGCTCAACTCTTTGATAGGTATTTCTCAGTCACGGCAAGCAAAAAAACAAATGATACCAACATTGCCAAACGAAAGTGGTTACAATGATAACACATAAAACTGACACCAAAGCAAGAAATGGGGTCAATATAAAGTTAACTGCGGTTCCGTTGTTGATCTGTACGAAACAAATGAAAAACTGTGTGTAAATCAGAGACTATTACAAATAAATTTCTATTTGAACCGCATCAAACCGGGGTACTTTGCAACCAGTTCTACTCAGTTTGCATGGCAAATTTGAGAATGATTGTCCAACATCTCGAAACCAAGGGTCTACGTACCTGTTTGGCAGACTGAATGTGAACGAAAATAGACGACTGGTCCAATGCATTTATAATCAGTTCAGGGTAATCACTAATAGGTATCTTTCAAGTCATCTATTTCAACTATATTAGGAATGACAGTTTTGTAAACAACGGTGTTGATTGTCGTTTGAAATCTACTAGAGGGGAACAGTGAATTTCCCGGCTGTGTTACCGATTGGATGGTTTACGCATTCAGTAACAAAACTTCGTCCAGTATGATTGAAAAAGCGCGCCATCTTCTACTATTCAGGAGATGAATTTCCATTCCCAGTGGAATGAAATATACCATACAGCATCATCGCGCTTACAGGATAATTGCTGCGCTCATTGATTGACCTTATTGAAGGAAACTAAATGAAATCTTTCTGACGATCATTCAGGAGAAACTTAATCATGATTATATCACAAAATTTGACAAGACAAATCTTTTCAGTAATGATTTTCGCAACGTGCAGTGGGGAATTGTTACAGGTAGCAGTAAACAGTCTACCAAGGACCGCTAGCTGTTTGAACGTTGTCATCAATGCCTAACTTGTGACGCTTCGAATGCAGACTTGTCGGACTGCGAGTGTCACAAATTACTGCTAGGCCCCGGTGAAGGCTTGCAGGATTGTTTTTACTTTTACACCCGATGATTCGACGCAGGAGCCTGATATTGTTCAGAGTTTGGCATCAGTGAGTGGAAATACATCAGGGAATAAATTGCTGGCTCTGATGGAACACCTCGAAAGATACAGCATTCTCTCGACAGCTCAACACGGGTTTAGGCAAAAGCGATCCTGCACCACGAACTTGCTTCTCGTTCGAGATAAATGGATCAGTACAGTCGACGAAAAGGATGCGGTTTATGTGATTTATCTCGACTTATCGAAAGCATTTTATCGGGTGAATCACAAAATTTTACTGCAGAAGCTCTACAATTATGGCGTTCGAGATTTCGCGTTTGATTGGATTAAAACGTTCCTTGAACAACGGACCGTATCAGTTCGTGTTTCTGATTCCACATCCCGCGGTGTTCTACAAGGATCCGTACTCGGCCCCCATCTGTTCCTCGCCTTAATAAATGATTTACCGAAAGTGAAATCTGAAACACGGTAACAGAACCCGAGGGCTCTCTAATACTACAGGAATCACTCAACGCAGCTTATCAACGGTCTAAGGAGAACGACATTGAATTTTATGTTTCTAACTGCAAAGTCCTATCCCTGCGCCACAAGTGAAAATTCTCGTATTTCCTCGGGGCTCAGCAGCTACCACATACTTCTAGCAAAAAGGAATTAGGTATTGTTGTTCAAGAGGATTTAAGCTGCTCCAACAACTGTGCTAAGGCTTCGTCTGCTGCTATGAAGAACGTCAGCTTACTTCGGTGAGTCTTTGGCCGGTTTGAATCATCACTATTCCCACGTTTGCTATCAGCGTACATTCGACCGTATACAGAGTACGCCATCCAAGCTTGAAGTCCAGGCTTCAACGTAATCTCAAGATGCTTGAGCGTCCACAAAGGATGGCCACCAAGATGGTCAAGGGATTCCATTACCTGACATACGAGGACAGATTGCGATTATTCGGACTATATTCTGCTCACTACCGCCGAACTAGGGGAGATTTGATTTTGACGTATCAAATACTGCAGAACCCAAACCATCCGTGTCGATCGCTCCTCATGTTATCGCATAATGTGAATCTAAGGGGATACTCTTTTCAAGCTACTGATTTCAAAGTGTCGATTGGAATGCGGCGCCAGTCTTTTGCAGTCAGAGTATGCAGTTCTTGGAACGCTCTTTCATCTCATGTCGTTTGTGCACCCACTATTAAATATTTCAAGCAGAGACTCGATGAAACCTTGGCACACCTCACATTCGTTCACCACTAAAAGCAAACGGAAATTCACTGTAGCCTATATTCTCTATTATCTCCTACCCGAAACTCTATGTGGCTCCTTTTTCGACGTGTAACGATTCATCTGTCTAAATATCCTATGGGGTCAAGAAAAGCACGGGCTTGTAAGTTATTCCCATAATAAAACTTTGACTTTGACTTTGATGGTAGAAGCGTCTGAAAGTGGCAAAGACAGATCTGTTTTTTCGGTACTTCTCATCAGGCCAATACAGTACACACAATCGAACATGTATGGACACAACACAGCGTGATAATCCGTAGTGTAAGTGCTCGTAAAGTTATTGTGATGATTGATGGTGAGAACTGTGTCCGGATGGATCAGTCAAGGTTGAGTCGAACTGATGTGTCTGTTTCACGATCTTACCGGCCCTAGGCCAGGGCAGCGGTAGGGTCTTGACAAATTGCTTTTGCGAACACAGTATTGGTTGGCTTATCCTAATCGCGGTCGCTTCGGCTGTGCACAGAGTTATTTGTCTCACCCCTTTTGATTGGTTATATGCCACCCGGTAGATGACCTTGAATGCCCCTTACATGTCAGTTAGTGACCCGCGTCGAGTGTGTGGTCTAGGATGGCACTATAGACGACCCCTTTGATAGCCAAGATGGACAGTGTTCTTGAATCCTCTCTGACAATCGCCTACTGGTCCTTCCTACGTATTCCACTCCATAGGAGCACGAACAAGAGTACAAACAAAATGAGGTAGGCGGACTAAGCAGCTTGTCTTTGAGTTGTAACTGCGGCATAGGCTTCGTAGTAAAGGAGAGACAGTTTAGCAGCAAAGTAAGTTCTTTCAATGGCGTGGTGATACTATAGTATCACCATTCCCAATCTTAAGAACTAATTATCTTGCTTTTGTCTCTAATGTCCCTTCCTGATTACATCACTTGCTATGCATGACCTATAGTTTCTACCGTATATTACGTAACTTCATCCCGCACTCTCGTCTTAGCTCACAACCATTTAATCTGCTCATCTCTCGAACGTTTGTTTAGTTGACCTTTGTGTTCTCATCCCCACCCACGACTATCATTAGTCTTGTTATATTCGTTGATCTGTTTGCTCGCCTCTGTCATCGTTACTAACTGAGCTCTAATCGACCAATCAGACATCTGTATTATGATCACCTTATATATGTAAACGCCTGATACGATACATCGAAAAGAAATTTCTTCGCGAATAGCGTTTTCTACATTGTCTATGGGACTATTTTACGATCTGATGAGAAGTACCGAAAAACGGATCTGTCTTTGCAACTTTCAGACTTCTCTGACAGAAAAATGGGAATATTTTGTGACTGATGGTAGTTAAGATCGATGGCGGAGACGAATGGGCAAGTGTGATCGGCGAGAGTTGAGTAAACTTACATGACAAAGAGAAAGAGAGAGAAAATGCATCTTCGTTTAAAACTGGCCACGTACCAATTAATTTATTCAAACGGATAAAATAAAACAAAACTTTCAAGTTCTGTTGTAATTATTGATTCCAGATAATCACATTACGTTTCAGCATTTACACATATCGCTTCGTACCTTTATAAAAGGGCCCACTGTTTTGTTCTAGTCTACTACGCAAGCGATGGCAAAAATATGACATGAAGCATTTTACTTGAAGTTCACCAACCCAAATATATAAATTTTGATCATAAAGTAACATCGTCGCAGCATAATTGCATACTTTGGCGTACAGGAAGAACAGGCATCAACATCGAAAGCAGTTATGTGAATGAAAGAGATACAATTTAGACTAACTCACGGAATTGAATCTTGGGAGAATCGGTCTGGGTTAGAATTCCAAGGCTTGGTGAACGGAACATGTTATTCGAGGTACTGGTCTAATAGATGCGAAAGATAGATAGAAATGGGTATTCATTTTTGCAAAAAATATTACTGCTACATCTTATAGAAACAAAAATTTAAACATTTTTGAGTGGCCATCCTTGATGTTTCATATGTCTCGTAGGTCAGCTACATCTGACTAATACCTGGTGCGTTTAATAAAAATTTATACCAATTTTATCCCTGAAGTCAACATTAATCTCGTCTTACCAATGTTCACCATTCCAACCTGATTTATGGTGCAACGGATAGTACGGAATACCTGCAATCGTGTCCGTGTTGATTGACTCCAGAAAGCTATCACGTTAGATTGTATCATAGTTGTGAAATTTAGCGTTTTTATGACTTTCCCCTTTTTAAAAAATAACAATATCTAAAAAGAAGCTGTATAAACACAGATTAAACTGGGGAGTGGCACGAAAAGAGAGGGTGATAAAGAGGGCTACGGAACGGGGACAAAACGATGTAATATGAATGTGAACTTGCTAGTAATAAGTACCTTAGAGGAGCCAAGCGTGATCTACGAGGACTACACACAATAGGATTGTAACTGATACGACACATTTTGTGATTCTGCGCTCATTATTATTGCTTATTTGACGGTAATCTTGATTCTTATAGTTATGGATAAGGCGACTGTTTTTTGACCCTGAAAATGAATTTCCTCAGCATCTGGTTTTGCTTCCTATGAGTTTTAGAATGGATATTATCCTGTTGTCTCAGTATTAAAACACCGGTTCCTGGAACCTGTTTGGTGAGACCTGTCAACTTTTGTTGAAACACTCACGAACCAAATAGGATATGAAATGTTTAACGATGAGGTAAACTTTAACAAGGACGTTTAAAACACAAAAGTAAAACGAAATCGCCACCTTTCTCATGAGTCAAACAAAGTACTGACCACCCCAAACGAAAATGATACCATATCAGCAAATATGTCATCAGGAAAGACAGGGTCGATCAACTGACCTTTTCGTAGCTCCCGTACCGTTTTGGTTTCTCATCTAATGCCGGACTATCAAACTGAGGCATATATCGATTGAACGGATTTGGCCACTGTTCACTGATAATAAAATAGGGGAAGAGTTGTGTGTGAACATGTAGTACAATCGTCAGACAGAACCTCAATGGTCAAGTGTCATTATTCAATCTTTATGTGGTGTTAATTTATAGGTCACCATACCCTGTGCTTTCATCACTTATTTGTAAGACATTCGGAGAATTTGAGTGCAACGATTCCCACAGGTAAAACAGGTTTCCTCAAGCTGTTAAAAAACTGCGAATCATATCAATAATGTGTGCTACACAAGCCTCCCTCCTTTCATATTGTTTCAACTTGGATAAGCCCATATGAACCCCGCGAAACAATGAAATACCGTAACAAAGGCTTTTCGATTTAGCTTGCATATGCTATGGATGGAGAACGTTTGCAGTGTGTTTGATCCTAAAATCAGGACTATTCATGTGCCAGTTATTGTTATCAAACAGTTAACTTTTCGAATCTCCTTGACACCCGAAAATCCCAACCACACAAAAGCTGTCTACAGTTCACTGTGAGACACAAGTCGTCGGTAAACGTTGCAAGTGGTCATGAAGTGAAAGAGAATCGATACTCAATGAAGTGTTTTAAGGCTTTTAATCAAACCTGTGGGTTATTCACTGGGTATTGGCATTGTTATCTGTTACATGCATCAGGTGATGTAATTTGATGGCGTTATTTTGTCCTATATGATATTCACTGCGTCGGAACTCTTAAAACGCCAAATGGAAGATGGATATGAAAAACATAAACGCGAAAACTCTGGCATCCTCCGAGGGCTACCCAGTAGGCTAGGCTTCCAGTCATTTTATGAAGAAAACCTACCGGTTAATAATTGTATGAGTGAAAATTACGATAGATTCACTAGAAAAACATGTGGTCAACAAACTTGCTATCAGGGCTTTATCCAAAACTGTGATTTAATCTCAACATGAATAATTCTTTGGTTTAGCGTGACTTCTGTCACTTTTATAATTGAGAGTGGATCAGGGATTTCGGACAACACGGTGGTATCTTGATGACACATTTAAAAGTATCCTGGAATAAGTCTACAAAAAGTATTGCCTTTATAATGGAAAACAGATCTCCTGCCCATCAATTAAATTAAAACGTCTTATCGGCGAGGAAGTCATCCAGAAATGGCATTGGCTTTGCACTATCCAAGTATAACGTACTTGTTCAAGATTGGCAGAAATGTTACAGTTTCCCATGTATGTTAACCTGACGAAAGAAAGGAATTCGAATCTGTCTACATAAGCAGACTTATATCCAACTTATCAGGTACTGCATTGTAACAGACTGTTCGTTTCCTCTAAAGGATCGTTTCATTGATAGAAATATGGTCGGTACGCTACGCGATCAAGCATCTGTTTCGTTACCAGTAAATAAAGGAATTCTCCAGCATGAGATTCCATCCCCCCCCCACGGTTAATTTCTCATACAATACTAGTGACCTTCCTATAAATTGCGGTACCATTCTTATTAAACACACAAACGCACTTTGCTTCAATTAATTTTGTCCAGTTTTCCGATACCCATTAATTTGTACCACCCTATATAATGCAATGTAATATTTTCTCTCACCAGATGTAAACGACGGTATTGTTTTGAAACAAACCGCGCTTGCTGTATCTTGATGATCAAATTATTCGCATTGAAAATTCTATAAAATAGTAGTCAACACCCTAAGTGGTCTGTGCATGTGGACAACTCCTATGATGTCCGGCTTTAGCAAAACCTCTAAAGTCCCATTAGGCCTGATAGCTTATTCGCATGCTCCAATTACTTCCTTCAGTGATTCCCAGTGATACCGCTGGTCTTGAAATTAAAGACTATTCTAAATTCGATGGAAATGTTTGTGATAACCAACAAAGAGCCCGGGGAAGCTGTTTAGTCCTGTTTGGGATTCGTTAGCAGTGCTAGTATTTGTGTCCCTGTTAGGACTCGAACCGCGATCAGTCAGGTCGGGACTTCAAACCCTTACGCCTGAGCCACACGGTCAATGGTTATCACCTTGTGCGAATGGCGACGACCAACAAGAGTGCCTGGTGCCCCTGAACAATCGAGTGAGCTAATCCAAGATTGATACTCTAAATTGATTGAGCCATTCGCACAAGGTGATAATCATCGACCGTGTGGGTCAGGGGTAAGGGTTTGAAGTTCCGACCTGACTGATCGCGGTTCGAGTCCTAACAGGGACACAAAAGCTAGCACTGCTAACGAGTCCCAAACAGGACTAAACAGCTTTCCAGTGCTCTTTGTTGGTTATCACACACATTTCCATCGCATTTAAATTCATACAAACAGTGGGGAATTATCGATCTTCCAAGGAGTGAAACCCACACCGAAGACCATCAAGAGTGCCTGGTGCCTCTGAACAATCGAATGGGCTAATCCTAGCTTGATATTCTAAAGACTATTCTGTTTTACTTCTATTCAACGATGTTAGCTTCGGTACACATTTGCGTATACTTGAACTTACTGTCTATATAGATTTACCTACTTCTGAAAATTTAAGCAATATCTCCTTATTAGCTAACATTCAACCGTCTCATGCACATCAGGGACAATGCGTGACTAATTCCGAGACTAGGTGCCGTCACACCATTTTTCACTCAAGAACCACTGCTTAATCTCAGTCTTTTGTTCGTTACTTTGCAATACCACTTATTACAGCCTCTAAACCAACGATAGAACGCTTTAGCTCTTATATCTTGCTTTCTTAAAGATTTTATGATGATATTCATGCTGTTATTATGATCAGTGATACCCCGGGGGAGCATGTAACTGGAAATCCATCCCGTCAGATGAAGCTATTCTTGACTGGATTGGATGAATTTAGATAATAATGATATTCAGCATAATCTCTTCTTAGTCCCCAATCATATGGATACTAGAATAATAATTTTCCATGAACAGAGGTCATCTAGTCTGGTGACGAACTGTTTTTCATTCGACTATCAGGCTCAGTAGGCAGTTAAAAACAACCATTTCCAATCTGATTAATGCTGACTGTTGCCGTTATAACGTGGTATACAATTCTGAAGGCGGGCATCCACAAACTACGGTAACATCACATGGTAGCAACAATCAAACTCACAGAATTGCGGCTGCGGATATTCTTGTGTATTTATTGCATTTCAATTTGTTTTATTTCGCTGACTGACTGTAGGAAAAACTGAGGTTTGCGTTTCCAAATATTTGCACATGGGACGCAGGATCTTCCACTGGTACAACTGATGCATCTCATTAATCACTGAGTAAGTCTGATACCCGTACCCGGATGTTTTTTGGTGACTTTCTAGCGGGTCAATACTCCATGTCCCAGACACGCCGGCCATTTACAGAACACACCTTCACTACAGGTAATTGAAGGTGACTGGATGAATATATTTCACATCTGTATCGTACAAGCAGTTGGTCTCCCGCATTTATCATTAGTACCTCAAATATTTTGGACCACTATGATAAGAAGACAATATTGCACCACCTGGCACATTGCTTGAAAGGTTAAGTGCATATTAAATAGACTCCTTATAAAGCCTTAACCATCATACTTTACGGTGAAGCAAACTTTGCCTACCACTACGAAGAACGCTGTCCACAAATTAGATGTGAAGAGTCTAGAGAAATTTCATGACTTCCAGGAGAGACCAGCGTCAACCAAGGGGCCACGAAAGCAGACTGTAAAATCCGGAACACAGTGAATTGATGCAAAATAACCACAATAAATTTCACCACTGTCTGCCTGTGGCCTTGTCCTATTGGCCTGTGATCATGGCACAGTCCTCGTCTTAGACCGGAATGCGAGAAACACGCATTCCTCATGTCTTACCGAAGTGTCACCTTTGACTTACACTTGTCTTTCTGCATTACAGTGCCACGTTTGTAAACGGGATAAATAATGGCAAATAATAGCTAGGCAAGTGCAGTAAAAGCCAGACTAATCGGCAATCTCTTGTCATGTCATTTAGTTCGGATGAGGAGCTTCCGGAGAAGATGATCCCGTCACATTGTAATTCGGTGTTACTCACTGAATAAAGTCAATAAACGATGGTTGTCACTGTTTCCTACGATCTGACGAGCAGACAGTTAGGCCGCACATATACTGTATACCGGTCACAATTTCCATTGTAACATTCGTGCTTAAAACGGGGTTTAGTAGTATCGCACACAGTGCAGTGGTGCACAGTTACGAGTTGCGAAACACGAAGTGGGTTGAGATTGGTGTAGTTTCAAAAATTACAGGAAACTATTTCCCTTTCCGGAGTTGAGTGAAAGAAGTCGATTGGTGCTTCAAATATGAATCGTCGTGGACCAAGTCCACGTTTTACATGGTGTTCCTCTTCAGCAATTTAAAAAAGGCTACTCAGACGGGATTGGATNAATAGGTATTTTAAATGTAATGTAAGTTCATGAGTCATGTTTCGTTAGGCTCAACAAACTCCACTCAATGGCCGAATTATATAATCAGGAGAAGTGGTAACATATGAGTAGGTTAAGTGACCTACAAATTTATCAAATCATGTGTTGTCGTAGTGTCTTATTTGTAAGTTGTTTCGCTCACACATGGTTCAATCTCACTTTATTATAACTGGCCTCTCCCTCGGCCACTCGTCCGCTTTAAGGTAGCACGGAAACATACACTTTCGAATGATCAGTTGATCTATTGATTAACTCAGAGTGTAAGTTACGCTCGGACAGAAGTGATAAGGGAGCAGTAAAAGACACTAGCAATGACCGAGAGCCACCTGCCGAAATTGGAAATGGGCAATTGAAAAAAGCTCTGTCGAAATCTTAAAATTTCGCATGATAATTCCACTGACTAAGTTTGATTTATTTTAGTTTCAATTATTTCATCAGTTAGTANTTTCAATTATTTCATCAGTTAGTAAAGCAGATATTTATGTCATATGATAGAACAATATGGGTCACTACTGTAGCGGGCAAACTCACATCCTCAATTTCTCATGTTCCCAAGCAGCCTTTGAACATTGGTTTTGCAACCAGTGGTATCTACTTAAAACATGAGGTGCAGGAGAACCGATGTTTTAGATAAACTCATTTTTGAGCCCGTACGTCCTTATGAATGGGAAAAAGATGCATCTCTCAAATATCATACTTTTATATCACTTCACTTAGTTATCTTGAGTATATAAATTATGTAACTTCCAGAGAGACGAAAGTAGCCAATCAAGGAACTGTTATGCAACATAGAAAATTTGAACAGTCAGGTGGTATTGGGATTCAAGCCCATCCTTCTGGGTGACAGGCATGTGATCATTACCACTTGACCACATCCATTTCATAAACCATGAGAAATCAAAAAGTAAACAAGCACGCAAATATCGCGTGTCAAGTACCGATTACGTAACTGCTGGAGGAAGATTACCTGCTGATGATTTCTTGTTCTCTACGCCTTTGATCGAGATATCTGAAATCTCACTCATAACTAATCCCTTTCTGACTAGTACTCTTGTACTATTTTTTCTTATGTATATGTGTGTATATGCATCCTAGTGTTCATGCTTGAAAATACATTTACTCAAAACACATGTTCCTAAATGTCACATTTAATTAAAACTACTATATTTTGTTTCTATTGAGAGCAAGTTATCATCATAAATAAGTTTACATACCACTTATCTCTCACTCCATACTATTCTAACCACTGTTCAAATCAACATTGCTGGGTTGACATTTCCTAGGGAATATGTGATATTACATCTTGGTGTGCGGTAACCCGGGATTCGCACAAGAAAATCAGTCCGAAACATGGCACATAAAACTTGTGTCATTCGGTAAGAAATGCAGTTGTAAAAGGAGTTGGTGATTCGCTGGGCATGTCACATCTGTGTTGTGTGCAAAGAAACCGCCTATCCAGGTCGTAAACGACGGCCACGTTAAGGTAGCAGATATTTCGGATTCTCCTTCAGTTAAAGACATCAAAACGACGTTTAAGCCAACAAAGTATGCTATCGAGAGCTTCAAAATTACTTCGCGAACGTTTGAATTAGCCCTCCAATTATTATATTAAGTAAGACTTTCAAAATCTCGGATTATGCTATCGATTTTTTTGAATTTCCGAACAGTATAACACAAGGATGTGAATTCACAGCGGTGACTTGTTTTCGTGGTCACGTGATTGCTCACACACGCTAACACTGGCGTGCACACGCGCACACACATAGAAACACAGACTCAAGTCCACGCAAGAACCCGATGGGCGGCAGTGAATTTTCGCTAATAACTCGACGGGTGGGTAGATCTTGTGCTTGAGAACACACTGGTATCTCTCTCTGGTGATGGTGGTGACTGAATTTCACAAGCCCACTTGAAACCTAACGGTCAGGTCAAGGCAAAAATCAATGCTTCCAGACGGTGGTGCTCTTCACTTGACTTCCTTGTGAGTGTTCGTCTTGTGTGCTTGGTTCGATCTATTTGAGCAGCAGTCTGTACNACAGACTTCGCTCTTTATCACCGCTATGATATTCGCTGTTACACAAGAGAGATGCTTGGTTGAACCTGGGTGGTGGTAGTGATCACGTGATAACTACCGATATTTGTATTTGACATAAACAATTCACGAGAACTGCTAAACTATCATAGCAAAATAGACGACCTCTTATTCTATCTGAAAAGATTGGTGGTTGAAGTCTCTGCGACTCTAGATGAGGACTAGCAATTTTGCGGTATTCGGTGACTGGAAATCGAACCAACCGAAAAACGTTTTGGATGCCAATGCCAGGGCATGTTTCAACCGAGGATGAAACTGGGATTCTCACCGGTTAGGATTAAATGCACTAGATAATAAACCAATGTGCAGAATAGTCAGATTATTTCAGTTGGTTCTCCCACAACAGAACAACACCAACCACAACAGGTGTACGCGTATGTTTTCTCGAAACGGTTGTCTTTGCTGACGTAGAGGAAATAACGTATGAGTTTGCCTGATAACTTCAGGCAGAGGACAAATTTTTGATTGTGTGTGTGGTCAAGCGCGTGATGACGACTGACATTCGTCAGACACCGAAGAAGAATGAACTGAGCGGATCACGACTTCAACTTTGTAGGAGCATCATCACTAATGCGATCAACCTCATGCTGACGTTCCCGCTCTAAACAGGGCGGACGAAACTCGAGCGAACTAGTTGCTGAATCAACGTCAAACTGAGTCGCATTGACCTTCAACGTGATATAAAGTGACAGTGGTTAAGTGCACGAGGGCAAACAGAGAGACTCATGGTTTATTTGAGATAGAAACATTTTTTATGAATCGCATAGTAACTTAAAGAAAGCCTTTGAGAGAAATGTGGTGAAACACATCTGTTTTCATCTATCTTATTTGAACCTCTGTTCCATCCGAATGCTCCGATGATAGTCTGTAAGTTTGAAAAACCTCGATATGATGAAGTTCAGTTTACCGAGTACTGAAACGTTATCATACTTGTCCTCTGTTTTCTTGCATATTGGTCTACTGTTCATACGGCTTTGAAGTGGCAGTCTTACACCCGGCATCGAATCAAGGTACATATTTGTCTCGTTTCCTATCATTCCTATATTTTACATGAACCTATTTCTTGTGAAAAGTTTGTGCGTTATTTCTCACAGGGTTCAAGATGCCAATCAGGCAATCTCTCTAATCCTCATAAGTTGACTGAATCAGGATTGCTTCATTTGTTATCAATTGCATGCACGAATGTACAAACGTAATTAGTTACCTGCGCAAATTGTCTAATCCCAAGATCGAACCCTTATTTCTGGCTTTTAGCTGGTCCCCGATTGTTCATCATCAATCGCTCTATTCGGCCAAAAAGCTGATGAAAATGGAACCGATGACGTTGAGCAGTTTTTGCACATTAGTCGAGCTGAGCTCAAAACAGACCTCTTACGGCTCATGAAGCTTTTAGGGGGGACACAACACAAACAGCTTCAGTAACGAAACCACCATACGAGAGACACCTACCCTATCGATAGTTTTTCAATCATTCTTAAGTTACACTGCTTCTGTTGTTCTTTTATTTTCTAGGTCCTCTGGTAAACTTTGGAGGTTGTACAGGTGTTCACAAACTAACATTCATGTACACTAGAGAACCTATGGCCCAGAGTCTCCAAGCCAGCACTTCGAAATATTTTACCGTAGTGAAATGTATTTTTCCATTGTCAAATCTACTACTGTTTGAGAGGAAACTATTTGTTATGAAGGCCAGAGAGATGTGCACGTTGTAGTTGGGTAACACTTATATCCATGTGTTCTTTTGAGTAGGAAAGTGAACATTGTCGGGCGTGCAGTCAAAATGTGTGAGGGAGAGAAGTCACCTCCTAAGGTTGTCAGCTGTTTTGTTCTTTGATACAGTGAACGAATAGATCGATTCGGTCAAAAGTACAGGTAGTTATCATCAACGTTAAGGGAGCGAAATACATAGATTTGAAGATGCTTGGGGCTCTCAGAGGCTTATCTGAAGATCTCAAGTCTATAAGATCCTGTTCAGTGGAAGTGATCGACAACTTAGCACGGTATTCAATTTCACTGCGTACTGTCTTGCTGAATTGTCAAGCACAGCTTTGGAATGGTCAATGAACGTCGCCGAAATGTACATTTGGAGTGGACATCCGGGTGTATATGGAGGAATGATTAATGAAAGTCAATCNATTTCAATTAACAAATCCGTATTTTCACCACTAAAGAGTTACTGTCAATGGCAGATTGGGAGATATGTTTGAAACTTATAAAATTGATTTGATGACTACAACAGTGTAGCACAATGGATGATCGGTGAGTACAAGGAGAGCCACACGTGGGTAAGGCAGGATCGAGCTGACAATTGTCGATGGCATTCTCATGAATCAAACTGTCCTGGAAGTCTTGATCCAACACTTCTTTCCACCATCAATCACAACTATAAAAAACGATTTTTCTGGAATAATAACTTATCTACACAGCATTCCCTTGTCTTACTCTAGTTTCATGCACATCAGGGTGCAAAGATGAGGCTGTGGACACTTCGATCGTTGAGAATTAGCGAAATCATTTAGGAAATAAAGTGGACGAGAAGTGACAATATAAATCTTTAGGGGTACTAGAGCTTGTCCTGGATAAGACGTAAAACCGTACACCACTAGACGATTGATAGCTAGCGGAACTACACGATTGAATGCTTTTTTTATCAATAAATGGGGGGGGGTCTTATAGATTACACATCCGATTTCATCTAGAAATGCAAGAGAGCCCGAGAGTGAGGTTTTGCCACCCAGAAATCATCGATTCCCCCTCCCCTCTCCAGGTGGACGAGTGAACTTCGCCCAACCAGTGGCTCAATCACTTACACTGTTTTATCGCATTTATAATCTAAGAATCGTTGAAAACAGCTGTTTGTAATCTAAGAAGTAGTTCTGATTATCACAAGTGTTACAAGCTACCTTCCTCTGGCTTGGACGGCATTTATTCTGCCTTTAAATTTACAGCTGTTTTGAATGTCTTCCAAATCCACTCAATTCTGTTGTCATTCCTAATTCCAGTCTCGTATGCAATATGAACTAAGTAAGCAAAAGCATGATTGACTGCTCAGATCAACAAAGATCCCAGAATGACTCCTCTCCGTTTCTGCTGATGCGGATGCACAGAGTGAATGACGCTTCTTTGGGCTGCTTACATGTCTACCTGTTTTATTTCCCGCTAAAAGATGAGTACAAGTGTGAAATGATTGAAATACTTGTCTTCTCTACCTGTCACATCTGGTAAATGATACGGCTGTTCATTCGATCAATCAATCAATCAATCAGTGCATCACATACGA
>UZAN01040075.1:13621-44205 GCA_900618425.1 Echinostoma caproni | reverse complement strand
TCGAAGATCGACGATGTAGCTTTCTCAACTGACTGCTCCAAGAAATGCACTGGCTATTCGTTTCGATTTACTACCCCTTCATGATCCTCTGAAGGAGACTAGGATATTTATCACTCAAATAACGCTTGACTATGCTATTATTCAAGCTCCACAGATGCTCAAAAGAACTGAGCATTGGCGAGTATGGTGGCATCCTCAGTAGCTTTGCCTCACGATATTTAATCTCAGTGAATACCTCCACCAGTCTGCTGTGACAAGGAGCATTGTCACTCACGCAAGTTATTTGCTTAATGGGTACTGCTTGCTGGAGCTTATCAAGCACTGATCGCATGCACTTCTTGCAGTTCTCTAATCGATGTGGGTCACGTTTGGTCTTGCACGATATCATTCCCAATGTAGTCACGGCACCAGTTAGATGCGAATTTCTCCGGTGACTGTTGCATACCGGCAAACATGATCATGTATCTGTGGCAGACTAAGCCAGTGTCCTGGTACAAAACAGGTCGAAGTTTGGTTCATCAGTCCGACAAACAACACTTGAAATATATGAAGAGCGTATAGCTGGCGGATCATCTTCTC
Source organism: Echinostoma caproni (assembly GCA_900618425.1). NCBI lineage: Eukaryota > Metazoa > Platyhelminthes > Trematoda > Plagiorchiida > Echinostomatidae > Echinostoma > Echinostoma caproni. The sequence continues at coordinate 43,626 of UZAN01040075.1, read as the reverse complement.
CGGCTTATTTACTTCAGATGGAACCAGATAAAGCTTGGTGATAGCAATCCGCTAACAATCTAAATAAGCACCAACTGTCGCACGTGACACCTCAAAATCCATCTTAATTCGGATCCTCAACAATTCAAACATGATTGTAGGGTCTTGTTCCAACCAGGTGATCATCTTGTTGACCCCCGCGTCAATCAAGGCCTTTTTCCTTCCGTCACCTCCAGGTTGAGATTTATATAGCAGTTGCTTGGCGTTAACTCCAGTTATAAACGGTTTTAAACTTCACATCATTATGCTTTGTGGCCATAAACGAATCAAGTTTACGATCAAAGTGAATGTATGATTGGAGTGCGAATGAAATGAAAGAAAGAATAAAAAGGTGTATAAAGTACAAAACAGTGGACAGTTAGTCGAGGACTGAGAAAAATGTGTCCGGATCCGCAGTACACTTAAGAGATGCAAATGACCCTGCGAGTAAAACGTGAATTCTAATCTTTTGTGAATATTGTTATATATATATATATATATTATTACAACTCACGGAACCAAGTATCAACAGTTGAGCACAATCCGTAAGTCATAAGAGTGGCAATACTCGGACCATAAAGATGTAAATCATTTGATGCCACTGGAAGGTGATGTTTTTCTATGACTAAAAATGTGAGTTACAGCAGCAGCATAGTGTTGATCGTTTGCGAGTTGCCTTTGGTGATGACGCACCTTCATGAAGCGCTCTGTTTGAGTAGTTTGCGGAATTCAAGAATGATAGACGGTCCCTGGATGATGAGACACAGTTTGTTCGACCTGTGAAGGATACTACGGCGGACAGCATTGCCGCCGTGCAAGCGATCGTCAAGAAGGATGTGTGGGTAATAGTGGCACGGCTGGCGAAAGCAATGGGGATCAGTCTGCACCACCCTAAATGAGAAGCTCGGTCTCAGAAAGGTTTGCGCACTCGGGGGATCCTATCAGCTCAATGAGGAACAGAAAGCAATTTAGGTGAAATGGTGCCGCACCATGCTTGTCAGGTATGATATTGGGCTTTCCAATGCAGTTTGCGATATCGTAAGCAGTGATGAGACTTAAGTATACGATTTCAATCCAGAAACCTCGCCAAAACAGCTGTAGTGAGGGCCTTCAATTAGCTGGTTGAAGGGTTACCCGCTGCGACATGGTTGAGCTGTTTCGCCGAATGGTTTGATCGCATTGAGTGGTCCATGAACGCTGGTGGAGAATACTTCGAGGAAATGTAATGCCCACTTTGTGTAATGAATGAAAAGTTTTGTGCATCCGGAAACTTTTTTCTGAGCCCTCGTAAGACTCATAATACGGATTTTTGATGCAAGCAAACTCATAGTTGGGTGCGTTGTGAACCGTTGCAATGCACTGTAACCCAGTACAGGATAGGCACTGTTATAAGATGTTCTCTAGCTTTTGCGCAACCAAGCTTGAACTGTAATACATCAGCATCCATCCAGGTAAACTGGTGGATGTTTGCATGATTAAGTACCCCCGCCTCTCCACTTTTACAGAAAATTATCACTTGAAAGAAACATCAAAAGAAGCCGTGTTCAATTATTGACGAGTCAAATTCGCTACGACACAGCGCAGTGTACAGGATATATGGGGCACTCGGTAGCAGTAGCACCTCTGACTCGGTGGGCTGTTGGCTCCTTTGAGGCATCCTTCATTCTTTGATCTCCACCACGCGCTCAGTTCTCGTCTGTGACTCCAAGAAGCTGTTTGGATGCAACAGCGGCTACACCCCGTTAAACCGCTTGACAGGCGGGCCAAACCAAGTTGGGGATAATCGGGAGCTCGACTCCCGACCAGTCGGTTTCTAAAGTACATGTTGGACGGACGAAGTTACTTTCACGACTCAACGGTCAAGACAATGACTCCATACTCATCAGGAATGCGCGGACCCCCGATCAGCTAGAAACTGTCAATGGAGCTCCCCCAGAGGGCCACCGACAACCATACGCTACCTTCCTGCTGCCTTGCATTTAGAAATTGGATATGCAAAAGCTAGAGATGCCACCTCGACCCAAAGCCGGGTGACGCTGGGGACGTTTTCTGTACCTATTTTCCAAGAAATTTCATGGATATTCACTTGATATCCATGAAACCGATTGATCGAGTCCCAGGAACCGGCCGCCGTAAAGTAAGTAAAAGATACATCTTTTTTCGAGGACGACAGGTTCAAATACGGTATGCTGAGTAAACTGGAGATGGGATCCTGTTTTAAGAAGCGTATGGTTCCATGGACGACAAACCGACCAGTAATAAATCGTTGGGTTAGATTATTTCGTCCAGTGTTATGGATGAAGTCCTTCAAATTAATGTCCTACTGTAACTGAGTGGAAACAAGTATTCTTTAAGCTGCCTATTTCGCTTTTCGAATCAATGGTCGGTTCCCGTCCTCATCCGCAGTTCCAAAAAGTTTGCGAAGTTATGCTTGCTCATTCACCCACCACGAGGCATTGGTTACCACAACGATCACATTTGTATGCCACAGCAAAAATGCACACACTCTTTGACAGATAACCAAACGGCTTACGACTCACCATCACTACCAACCGGGGTTGGTATATTGTGCCAGACAAGCGTCTGCACGGCTCCGATTAGTTATCCTTACATGCCACTTTGCAATGTAGTGTTCAAATTCTCGCCGCACAATAAATGACTTGTGACTTGTTCTGCAATCCGAAACCAAGCCGAGCATAGTTCTACCGCTCACTTCACCTGACAATGTCAGCTCTCCGGTTGCATGCTTTTCGCAAGTCCGACAGGGCGAACGGATTATTATTCACATGCACACAATCGTGGAACATTCAAAAAGAACGCATAAGCACACTTGTGTGTCTGGTACACAAAATCAATAGGCGATTCATGATTATCAGTCACACTTTACAGTCACGTTTCCTACAGAGATAGTTTAGCAGTTGACCGATTCGATGAGCACTACTCATTTTCTTTCATGTATCCTCACATTTTGAGGCAGTCGTAAATCAGGTTAGATCTCAAAGGTGATTTTGTCGTGTATATAGCAAATGAAGGGTGAGCTGAAAAGCGGGGAAGCACTGAACAACTGTTTGGACGTGACTGGGTCTCATCAGCGGTGCGAATCCATCGACCCAACTGGAGATCGAACCCTGGACCTCATTAGCAAGTATTCTACCCACTTGGCCACCGGTCAGCTTATCAGACCGTTTTTTATTTTCCTGCTGCTTATGAAACCCAACCAGGTAGAAACAGCTGCCCAGTGCTTCTTAGCTTTTCAGTTCACGCTTCATATGCTATATACACGACGAAATCACCTTTGAAATTGAATCAAATTCTCGATTACTCAAATGAAACAGGTTAGATTTGAACAGACTCCTCATGAGCGAGAGCTACGGTCGTACACACATGTCCCCCTCCCGCCCATCCTGTATCATACGTTCATTCATGTTATTCCAATGATCTAAAGAGATATTAACAACCACTTTTTAATGTGAACAATCACGTATCACGTGTAATCTAATTAGCGCTGAGATTTTAGCTGTTCAGGGAGGAAATATGCTTCAAATAGGTAATACTGATGTTGTAAGCCCATATGACAATAAAATAGTAATTCTTTCAGAATGAACGAAATACCAATAACTGACTTTTAACGGTGAAAACTCAAACGAGGCAGTGCAAAGAGGTTGTAACTTTAAAGCCAAGTATTCTGATACCACTGTTCTGATGTGATCGCCTTATGAATAGATTTTTTTCGTGGTACGCCGGGAAATATTCAGTCCGAGAATGAAAATGGTTCGAACATTCTGTCGTCGACATGATGTGCGTAACGAATGTTGTAATGAATATAAATACCCGAATTTCTCTCGATACCGTTATAAAGGGATCAGAAGCCTCAGCAGAATTCAAACCCATGCACAGATTTCGTCTATGCCCCTGTATAGCTTACACTCTACTAACTGGTCTGTCGGGTGAGCTTCCATTGCTTTTTTGGTGTAACATAAGCTTAGTAGAGGAATTGGCTGGTACCTGGACGTGGTTTCAAATTCAGCCGAAGCTCCGGAGCTTTTGTCACCATAGCACCTGCACTTCATTAGTGAATGCTTATGACGTAAGATGTGTGGATGTGACTCAAACATTTGATGACTCAAGAAAGAATAGGTCATGTTGTTACTTGAAGGATCATACGAAGTGAAAACTAACCTACTCCGTGCTAATTTAGCGGTTAACCGAAACGAAACTAATGGAGATAATCGATTACATTGCCGAAGAATGTTTAATCAAGCGGATGGCCACAGAACACCGACCAATCACAAGCAGGGATTAACGATGGAACAGTAGCAGTTGACTTGCCCAGGTTGACATACACATAGGAATGAATGGTAACTAGCAATATACACCCGCTGAACACAGTCACGGATGTGCTGTAACTTACACGCATGCACACCTACACAATTTATTTGAGTACAGAGTAATCATAGCACTGCAGTTTAGAGAACGTCTTAAACAAAAGTATTCTACTCGTCTCCCTGGGGTTTACTGCAAATGAATAAAGCTAGTAGTGATTTGAATATCAACCATGTCCTGATCACTTGCCCACAGTAAATCTGAGGTTCGCAGACGAGCCGCGATTCAGCCTCAATAAATAAATTCATACCAAAGCTTGTTGAATAAAACTTTTCGATTTTGTGAGGAGAAAGACGGAAAGGCATTCTCAAATGGAGTAGAGTGTGCACGAAATAGGTAAATGATGAAACAGAACAAGATGCATTTTTTTGTGATGTATAAGGGTATAGCAGAGTAATAAAAAAAGGAAGTAAATGACCCATTTCAGAATTATTTTAGTGAAAGACAAGTGAATGTTGATAAGTTCAGCCTCCAGGTTCACAAATAGTTTACACCGTCAAAGTGTTCCGTAATCTAAATGTTTCAAATCAATAATTTAGAACCTAAGGACAATATGCCACTTGACAAATCAATGGCAAGGTATCCGGGGGGGGGGCAAATTTGGCTAAATGCAGGAATGATTTCTTCATTTTTGTACGTTTACACATCAAAATGCAATATCTGCCGCTAATGACACCAAGTCCACAAACAGCGGATGCACTCATGCATCTCAATCTCTCAGTTCAAAACTCATATTTGATCTAAAGATAGCAATAACTCAATTGCGGTAATAGCATCTCGAAACGGTTGTCTTACTTCATTGAGAAGTGTAGATATAGTAAAACCCAGTAGAGAGAGATTAAAACGTTTATCGTAGGTTGGGAGTGGTATCAGCATCCGGGAAAGTCATTTTCAAAGTGAAAAACACGAAAGAAATGCAATGAACAAGGCTGATTTGACAGTATCAGCTATACAGCTAAAAGGAGAGAAAAGGTGGCTTAGAACAATCAGATAATTTTCCGTCCTTAACTAGAAGAATTCTTCATAGGTAAAAATTAGAAAACCACCAGCAAATGGAATGAAATAGGAATCAAAGGATTTTTATAACCCAACACTTTGGAAATTAGTTTTCCTGGCATGACCATCATAATCCAATGGAGACACCAAACAGTGAACCACATATAACACCCAGCCGAGAGTAATATGAATTTATATAATGCACTTTACTTCTGTTAGATTTAAATGAGAATTCCAAGCAAAGGAAAGAGGAAATCGTCGATAGATCGAAAGTACACTTACTAAGAGNGTTCCTCAATCCCCCCCCCCACCCCACCCCTAGGGACTCGACCCACAATCCGTTGCATCTGTTCACTGGAGATATCCTGCTGTAACCTAGAGGTGAAGCATATGATTGGTTATGCACATTGTAACAGATCGGGGACAAGTTCTACATGTGATTGACTTGGTTGAAAAACACCGGGAAAGAAGTATCACAGTCTTTAGTCAGACATCAGTTTGGCCCTGTCCACATATTTCAGAATTCACTCAGATATCAAGCAGTTGATTAACGTTTACTGCCCCTTAATGANGAACTGATGGGATTGTTTGTTTAAATTTTCCCGCAAAGTTTGACCCTTGGGAAAATATATAGCAGCGCGTATCAGATACATTCAGATCTTACAGCATGCTTAGCACCGACAAGTTAGCGAGAGAGTCTGTGTTCATGCATTCAATCATCACTGGATGTCTGGAAACACGTGGTATTTGCCTCCAATGCTCATTGATTATCATAACCAATATCCTAAACATTACCATGCTTGCACTTTACTCGAGGTAAACGAATTCAAAAGATAATGAAAGATACAACCAATTTGTCATCAGAATAGTTGAAGGCGGAACTATGATCTCCAGCTGGATACCTCAATGACACTTTAGCATTAGCTTCCCATTAGACCTTCATTGCAATGGCAGCGACACATTGGGAATTAAAGTTCTCACCGTTATTCTAACCCTTCAAGCACCGTCATTTTGGTTATGTTGTTGCTTGGCAAATTCGAATCCCCCGCCGTTCTCAAGCAAGGACACATAACAATAAACGGCAACGATGTGAACCACAGGGCAAACGTATTGGACACATCCGAAAACCCTGTCACTTCTTCAATTATCCGTCCTAGGGAGGTGTGGATATGTGTGTGTGAACGGTGAGCCGCTCAGTGAGATGATCAATCTAGCTAAATACGTTATGCGTAACTGACACACGTAGACACATTATACTGGCATTTTCCAGACAGGTGCGATCAATACTGCTGATCTTGTGCGGTACGGGGCTTAGCAGAGTAGACGAAAGAACATGCCCAAATAGTTTTGTTGTTGACGTGACTGTCGAATCGGATACTCAAGGATTGAATATAAGGTGTGAAAGCAAGTATTCTTTAGGTGGGGTAGGTTGATATGACCCTGAGAATAATCTCTCACATGATCTGCAATTGGGCTCTCTGGAATGCTGTTTGTACCACGCAGATGTATTGAAAAGATTAAAGAAGAAAGTTATTCACAAGGGTAGATTCATCTTCGAACAAACTGATTGCTATACACGCATTATCACGCACACACAGGTAATTTGGGTCACGTTTGGAATTTTTCGCGCAGTCACCATAGATTTGTGAAATGCAGGTTGAATACAGTGACATATGACAAGCGAAATAAAGCAACGTGCTGAAATAATTTCATTCTGTCTGATCATTAAGTAGATATAATATAGTTAATGGTAAAAGTTAAACATTATTTTGAGGGTTTTGGTTCTCCCTGAGGAGCATCTTCCCCGTTTAGTGCCTCCATCTAAGAACCAGCTTTTACAATCGTGAACCGTTCAACAGGAAGGCTCATCTGACTAGAACACTACGTGATATTCTGCTGTCTGACAGCTTGAACGTGATTGTGCAGAAGCCAGAGGAACATTTTCGAATAGTTTTGATTGACTAATACGGTGGGTAATACACGTGGTATCTATGCATGAGTTCGAATCCGGCCGAGGTTATGGATCTGTTCATGATTCACATTCCAATTTGATATTGAATTGCTATCGCATTCCTAAGGTTTTTTTTATCGCTTTCATGCCTTCCGGAAAATTGAATCGCTCCTTCGCATGCGTTGATCTTGCAAAGTCATCGATTGCGCAAGTACAACGTGTATATCTCTGTTCGGAAACCGTACTGTGCATTGTGCATTGTTTATTAAGACGAGTCAGAGGTCTGTTAATTAGAAAGGCGAAGTATGCAATAGTTTCATTCGACCATTAAAGTGTTCTTTTTCATCAAAACATCATGAGTGTTACCCTCACGTAATCGCTCTATTTCTTTATATATATATTTTCATCAAACCCCAAAACAACTACACGCTTGTTCTTCCTCCTATTCAAGAGGCAGTACATTTATAGACCACATTTGCAACATGAGTTGCCAGTACTAGTGATCCACATGAAGTGATCACCACTCGGTGTGGAGGCCAACTGTGCGGGTTGGGGCTCGAAGAGAACTTTTGTGCACTAGAACTATTTTGTTGAAACTGCGTAATCACGAATCACGCGAACCTCGGTCTCCCCTGATCCCTACATGGAATCTATTAGCGGTAGGTAATCATCGTTCTTAACACCATTGTGTGTGTATGGATGACATTTTCGTAATTCGATTATTTCACCACTGCCGGACCTGTGGCTAACAATGCACGACTAGCCTCCTAGTCCCCTAAGTGATCCAATTAGCAATATGCGTTGCTTTTTAATCTATCTTCTGGGAAATGACCAGGAAGTAGAGAGAGACGTAAAATCCAGGCGCATTGTGCAGTCCGAAAAACGCTACAAGCGTCACCCGATTACTCGGGTTCATCTTCGCAAACATATCACCTAGATTTCCAATTTCTTGAAATTATGGAAACAGACACCATCTTCGCATAGATTGTATAGATAATTCAACTGAAGTTGGGAAGTGTCGATTATCAATAAGTTTACCTTGGGCTAAACGGAGGAAAAGCTGAGGAAGACGACCCAGTTAATAACTAAATATTATGATTCATCACGGTCTCAATGGGTCAAGATCGGAAATAGAGTTTCCTGAGCAGTGCGGAGTGAATTACCATTTGAGCGGTTCACTGCTCTCAGATTATCAGGATGTGCCGGTCATGAATGACTATCAATACGTGATCGGATTTGAAAAGGAATTTCCTTAAGTTTCACGCCAAATAATCCCGCTAGGAACGACAACAAAACCTGAGTACGATGCAGAAAGTGAAAAGAAGATCGACGAGAAATGAATGGAATCAGATAACAAGTGAGACGAATTTGAAAGGAAAGTCAGAAGTGTAAAACAACTACTTAAAAGCCGCGTGAATCTGGTGCGCAAAAGGTTGAAGAAAGGGCTGTGGTCAACTCACTTGACACTTGACTAAAGTCCCAGAGGATCACATCAGAAGGAATGAGGAATTGGACATAGTGAAGAACCACTCCAAAGTTTTAATGCTCGCAGTTATTGTGATTCGTCTCTAATGGCGTGGAACGTAATCTCCCACCTTAGTCAACAGCCCTAGAAGGGACCCATACAGTTCAATCATACATAAAAGATTTCAGTGGTCTTTGAAATTCAGTTATCCGTGGAAGGCATGGCAATAACACAATTTTCCTACAGAATAGTGCACTCAGTTTCACCTTGCATATTACAAAACCATCACGGTTATTGACGTTGCTGTTTCACAGCATTCGGACACTCGATCGGCACTGTGCGAAATCTTTTCCGAACACGGAGGACACCCGGAGTAGACAGGCGCAGGAAGGAAATGGTGTTTTTCACAAAACCACAAGGCTACGTAAGTATCGCGATCATCACTGAGTGCGGAATGTTGGACGATAATATTTGAAAATTTGATTAAAACTCATAATAAAACTTAGTTTTTAACGGCAACATTTAAAGCGTATTCTGTCTAAACAGTCCCAAAGAACACAGTTCAAATCAAGCACTAATAAATGGCAGCAGTTAGTCGTTTTTAATGATTCTTAGTTATGTCAATAAATCACAATCTATACCATTTATTAGTAGAACGGAAGACTTTTCTGGGGCACATGGAGATGGGTTTTGTGATGACAGATTACTATCGTTTTTGTTATGACCAGCATCCAACAGCAAACCTACCTTGACAGTCGACCAAGAATTTTATATTTGTATTGCAAATTTTGTAAGCTTAAATGCTTGCATTTCAGTTGAAAACGTACACTGTTCGTCGCATGAAATAAAAATACAAAAATTCATAAAACATGGAGTGCAAAAAATGTCTCTAACGTTTGCTTAATTTACAGAAATTCTGACTTGATTCAACAATGACTCGTTCCTTGAGTCAGGCAATATGGGGTACAGGTAAATTCATATAAATTTTAATTCGAGAATGTAAATACCAAACGGAGGAACGTGTGAGCAGTTTAGAACCCCAGGAGAATGAATCAAAGTGCACTGGTTGACGGGAGTCATCTAGAAATTTTGTCGAATTTAATACAAGAATTGGTATCAACATTCATAAGTTTTGTGATTAATTAATCAACTGAAACCAACGATACACGACTGATTATCAGCAATCCACAATGAATGGTTTTGGAGTCTTGTTTTAAGAGGCCAGGAAACCCTGTAAGGAGAAACTGAGTAAAGGCGGGAAAACGCACTGGCGAACGAAAGAGGAAAAACCGATGTTTTTCATCCAGCGATATGCGTTTTGACTAACATGCGAGGAATGGAGCGATGTCATGTCCATATCGATGAGAGTAGAGTAGCAAAGTTCTTCAATTTTTGCCACAATCCGTTTTATGAGAGAGGGACGGAGGATTTGATTTGATCAATGATGAATTCGTCGTGTAAATGAGGTGTGAGCTGAAAATCTGGGAAGCACTGGACAACTGTTTCGACCTGGTTGGGTCTCATCAGCAGTGCGAATCCATCGATCAAACTGGGGATCGAACTCGGAACCCCACGGGCAGAACGTAAGCATACTACCCAATCGGCCACCGGGCAACTAATCAGACCGCTTTTTACTTTTCAGTTAGACGATATAGCACAACCCATCGTTGCGAGCTTGTTGCGCTTCACAGACCACGCTCATCTCAGCACTAGCCTCCGGGGTTATGACTCGGTTGGAAACTTTCATCACCTGACTATTTGTTATATGTGAGGAATGGAAGATTTGATTTGATTAGGTGATGAATTTGTCGTGCACATGAGGCGCGAGTGGAAAAACTGGTAAGCACTGAACAGCTGCTTGCGTTCTACCTGTTAGGTCCCGGGTTCGACCTCATTTGGGATGATGGATTCGCACTGCTGGTGAGACCCAACTAGGTCAAAACAGCTGTCCAGTGATTCTCAGCTTTTCAGCTCACGCCTTATTTACATTTCTTTTTGTTTATTGAAGCAAAGACGAGTGTTGATTACGTGCACTTACAGGCTGAACATTCTATAAGTTTTCACTTTGAGAACGGGATTTAATGGCTAAATACGAAACTAATATTGGTAGTTGGCGGTAGCGGTCAAACCGTTTAAATTCCTGCCCAAAGCGTGCTTTCAGTTCCCGGGTTTGACTTCTGAACTTCTGATACTCTCAACCGATTCCGGTCGCACAAAGCTTTTATGTCTTCCGATTCCGTGCTTTGAAGAGTCTTTGGTGATTCGTCAACCCAGGTCCCGCCCCCCGGAGGCAACAGCAATTCCGAGTAACTTCGGGGTTGATTGCTTCTTCTGGGCACCACACAATTGTGCGTGATAAGAAACCGACGTTTGTGGTGAGACCAGTGAATAGTGGGACCATAAATCCCTCCATGACAAGGAGTGGATGGGTGACCGGAATAAATAAAAATGACCCGATAGTTTCTCTATACCTGCGATGTAACAATGAATACTTACTACAAATTGAACGATCCACGTGATTAGAAGATAATAATCTCCAGGGATTGATCGATTTTATGTCATTGATCAACCAATTTGTATTGTATGAAGTTTTCCGGCATCTTGAATATGTCAATTCATTGAAATTCTGTACTAAGATAGGTCTCCCTCCCGTAAACTGACTTTGTTTGATGTAAAGCGAACGAGCCAAACAAGCCACAGTTATGCTATTCTAGTAATCGAAACCATGTCAATCACGTGACTCATTTTACGTGACCATCTATCACATTCACACATGATTGCTTGCGTTCTGGCATGCATGCACTATCATGTGGATTAAGTTGGTCTAACGAAAAAAACGTACTCTCTACGGCGCATTAGTCAACAGCAACCTATCAAAACTCAAACAAACTTGGCGAATACGCATAGGCATGAATGACAGGTAGTCAAACAGGTGCCCGATACATTCTGGATCGTTTTGAATCGAGTGAGCTCTAAGTACTTCGTTGTCAATTCAATTCAGTTTTGTTACCTACACAGCTAATGATATATGCAACTATTCAGAGGTAGTGAATAGGTAGGAGGTACGGGCAATACTGAAGTCAGCCAGCGAGGTTGACAGTTGAGTGCGCTCTGCGACTGTGACCACCTTTTTCACGATGACCCAGTTCAGATCTGACAACGATAAGCGACAATGTGGAATTCGAATGACGATTGGAATCGCACATTGTGACCCTGTCGAGAAATACCACAGAACTCAGACAGAAATTGTGTCAGTGTTGTGCGACCGGTCTCGACGGAAAATGAACAATAAAATGTGACTGCGTATTGACATACCCAACGGGATTCCTATTTTTAGGTAGAATTTCTGTGTAAGTAATATGCGAATGCTTGTCTTCTCCTTTTTACCCGAAAGGGGGGGGGTCAAAATATGACGGTCAATAGGTCTCAAAAGGGGGGTGGGGGTGCAAGGAGTAAAGCAGATCGATACATCGCCAATGATTTGGAATTTTCATTTTTTTTTCCAAATAATGTTCACTCTTGAGCGTTCCTCTTGAGCCCGTTACGGATAACGCACTTGTATTCTCTACGGAGAGTAAGTTCAAATTAATGAACCATATCATTGTATAAAAACGACCCGTGGAAAGAGAATAATAAATGATTTCATTCTACTTGATTGCGTTATGCTTTTTGTTCAGAGAAACCACTGTGGTCGAATTCATGTTATACTGGAGCTTTCTCCATCATTTAGTCTGATCTGGATGAGAAAGAGAAAAACGAAGATGAAGAGAAAACGAGTTTGACTCAGTTAAGCTAATTTCTTCTTCCGTATGCGTACGTGTTTTCCTGACAGACCGTAGAATGCAAGCCGTTGAGTGAGCCGTATGTCACTGGAACAGGTGAGAAGTTATAGTAACGAAGACAGTCATCTGTCAAATGTCAACAGTGAACAGTACTGTGTTGTATAATAGTGACATGTGTTAATGTTGGTAGTTCAAATCATGTGACCAAATGCATTTGTTTAGGAGCTGCAGCTTGTCACTGTGCTCAAGCACTGTTGAATCGTCATAGATATCAGTTGAAATGGAGTGTGGTTTCTGGTCTGTGCAGAACATATCAGTCACCGTGATGGTGCTTTCGTGTCTGCCAGATGACACCACCATACGGGGAGTGAGACAGTGAGAGAGAGGGAGAGAGAAGGAGAGAAAGAAATAGACAGGAGGTAGCCATGCAGACACAGTTGTTTCGCTNGTTTCGCTTTAGCATGGCGCTGATTTCGGTCGTGGGAATGACGGTGACAGTTATGATGTGAATGGAGTACCAGAAATCATCGAATTCCTCAAAACAAGCGTGGTTTGGGTGCCACACATGTCCATTTGAATATTTGGGCAGTTGGTAACATTGGTAATGGGAAGTGTATAAGATAACCACGAATGCGATTCAGACCAGAAGAATGTTTAAACATTCTCTCTATTCCTTTATCCACCAAACCGGCACAGCAAAAGCGACAGGGGTAGGCTCTTTCTCTGCAATCTGCTTAGGTTATTCCGTCCAAACTGTTCTTCAGAAGGACGGAAATGGGGAATTTTTCACTCAACCAGCGATTCCTTCTGATAAACTTAGTGCGCATTAAAGCGTGGCATAGGAAAATCATTTTACTATTCAATTTCTAATTCGCGATCCCAAAGGGTTTTTCACACACAGTTGTAAGATAAATGGTGTAATGGGTACACACCTCAGTAACGAGGGCCCATAGTTTAATCGTGATTTTCAGTTCGAACCTCGGGATATGGAACGGTAACCCACACAAAACGCCTATGAAGATAGGTGCAGGCACTGAGCAGGACAAAAGTAAGGCTGACTATCAAAAAAAGAAAAACGGCAGTGTCAGGGTGTCAACCTTGGACCTTAAGGTTCATGCTGGTTAGTCTCCATGATTCAAGACACTTTATTACCATTGCAGAGCAATACTAGCGATCTGATGTGTAGATGTTTTGAATCAAACCTTTAAAAACACGGCTATATCTTGCGACCAATTGTTTCTGATAATAACATAGTTACTAAGTGAAACAGACACATCTCTTAAAGAATAAGATATATTTAAAGCGATTCATCGTATATATGCCGGACTTTCCGGAGCTCATACAAACATTTTTTAGGTCTTGGGCCATAATTTTACTCGCGGAGGCTGAACTGGCATCCGTAATATTTGAGCTCTTTAAAGACCCGGAAATTCCTCCCTCTCGTTCAAAATAATTGTTTCTTTCAGACTGAAGTCTTTTGTTTAAAAAGGAAAGCTCATGAGCTTCGGTGGATTCGAAACCACACACAGAGACACCGCCTAAGCTTTTGTACAACGCACTCTCTGTCTCTCTCTCTACACGAGAGCATACCGGCAGTACTGGTGTAAGCACTTTGGCTCACCCAGCTAGGATGTAAGCTGACTGCCACGACGGGTTTTCCCTAGAGCTCACTAGAGTAAACCGAAAAACATTCCAAGGTAAGATTACTTATTTATATTACGCTGTGGCAGTCAGCTTACTTGATACCTGGTGCATTCCATATGATGATGATCCAGCTATGAAAAGATCCCTACTTCCGGAGTGGCCTCGTACTCCCCAAATTACGCTTTTTTATTGGTGGTATCCTAATTGTCATATATGGTATTTTTCCTATTGAATGTCTACCTAACCGACCTTTCTACACACCCTAAAATTAGGTCTATTCACTGAAACTGGTCACAGGAAGTAATCAATCTCTGAACAATTTCCTACGAAACTTTTGTAACATCTTGTAAGAAAGAAAAATGTTAACAACCAGAGAGAGTGTTCACTGTTACTTATCAAAGCATTCGTAAATGTTTTCTGCTTTTAGTCTACCAAATTATTAAGATGCCATTTCAATCGTATCTTTTTCTGCGAATTTTCGTGCATCGCTCTCTGTACGCTGCCCTAACTGTTTTCCTTAAATAATGTTACCTTCAAAAACGCACATGAATGCCCCAAAAACGTTTAATTCGGGGTTTTATTGAGTAAGTAAATAAATGTAAGCCTCCGGAATTTCGGCAATTGGATATATATCTATTCATATTCATGCATGGTTTACATCAGAAATATACCTCGTAATAACAATTCTGGAAGCGTAATGCACGGTAATGTCAACATATGAATGGTGTCTGTTCATCAACTTTGGTAATAGTGAACCGATTTCCCAAAATCAAATAACTTTTTCTTTCTTCAAAATGTAGTCAATCTCAACTGTTTCAAATACCGCCACACTATCCCTCTCCTTCAAAAGCATTTTCAACACTTAATTGGATTAGGATAATTTGAAAGCTGTCTGAAAAAATTACTTCACAGATAACTAACTTGTACCCCGCCGGGCAATCCTTTGAACATGCTGTTCTCGAGTCGTCCGCGTTTGGATCAGTGCTGTGAATTTACGTTGATTTCGTGATTTAGATGTAACTAAATTCAATAAGATTGAATAAAATATTTTTTAAATTTTGTGCTATCAATGGTATTTGGTGAATTAAACATTGTGTTAACAAAAGAATTTTCGTCATTCATCCAAATATTTTTTATTTGACACTATCTTAAAAAATTGGTAATTTAAGTATCTCGTTCAAAGTTGGACTCGGTATTGAGAAACGAGAAGTTATAGTAAAATCAGTCGAAATAACGTTTCCATTAGGACAAAATGACCATGCAGCTTGATTACATTTACCACGCCTTTACAGACGAATGCCTGAGAACTAACACGTACACCCCTATGGACCACAGATAATTTCAGAATATTGCAGTTTTCAAGCATCCGGAATAATAGCCCAATCTATTAGTCTATTGGAAAGATTCCTTGGCCCTATAACCGAACTCATAAACGCCGCTACAAAATCAAAACCTATTGGTACATGATTATCACCTATTTGAAGTCTACCAAAAAATGGATGCTACGCTGTGTTCGCTGCAGGTGACAAAGTTGAATTTCAGCTCCCATACCTTCTGCAATGTGACCCATAGCCCCAAATGACTACCGTTATCTTTTAAACTGAAACGGTAAAGGCCAAACAACTGGTGCTATGTAGGAATCCATTCTCAGAGAGAGACAAAATCCGCCCACAGATTCTGACATCCTTGGCTAAACACATCTGAAACTGTTGCTCGTTTATACCAGAGCACATCCGACAAGACGGTGATTCCTCAGCCCTGGAAGCACGGTATCATTTCACTTATTTACAGGGGTGGCTGCCGAAGTAATCCCGCGAACTACCGTACAGTTACACTCTTTTTATGTTCTGTCAAAGTAATGGAATCAATTGTCGCTGATTCTCTGATGGAGCATTAAGAGAGTTATGACATTTTTTCGCCAGACAACACGGGTTTCGAAGAAACGATCGTGCACCACGAAACTACTACTTCCACGAGATGAGTAGACAAGATTAGCTGACGCAGTCTACTTAGACTTATCCAAAGCTTTTGACTACCCTATACTGGTGCGAAAGCTCCAACACAACGGTGTTCGAGAATTGCTCGTTGAACGGATTGAGGAATTTCTTCGACAGTGTACCGATGGTGGTGGCCCGGTGGTAACGTCACCAAATTATCACCCTGAGAATATGCGTTCGAATCCCACCACCACCGCCTGACTTGCCCCATTGTGTGTTGAATGGCAGCCCTTTGACTGGCTGCTTCCCCCTTACTAAAAATAGTGTTTTTGTATGTTCAATAAAAGGAAGTAAAATAAAAAGAATAAAGGGAGTATTAGTTCAACTCAGTTGTTCTCTTTCGGGAAAAGTTTGGGCTGTCCATTAAGTTTTACTAAGGTCCGTAACTTTTCCCAGCATTCATCAAAGACCTACCGGATGTCTTTAAAGAAAAGGTACCATTACTCACTGGAGCGGCCAAAACATCCTGAAGATTGTGAAGCCGTACAGAAAACTCTCGACGCAGCTTACGGTTGATCTGTTACTAATGACATCGAATTCAACTCTGAGAAATGTAAGATTTTATTGTTGCATCACAGGGATCGCTTTCCATACAAACTTGGAAAGCAGCCATTACCGCCTACTCCGAAGGAACAATATCTGGGACTCATGGCTCATGAGGATCTCGGATGTTTCACACATTGTGTTAGAGTTTCATCAATGAATTAGAGCAGATCGGACTACCGAAAACGTGTTTTTGGACAGTTCAAATCCAACCTATTACCCCGTTTGCTATCAGTATACATTAGACCGTACACCGAATATGCTATAGAAGCTTGGAATCCATGACTAAATCGCTACCAAAAGCACTCAAGCGTTCGCGGAGAACAGCAACCAAAACGATCAAAGGGTTACAATCTAAATCATACGGTGAAAGACTGGAAACTCTCGAATACTATTCATCTGAATGCAGTCAAATACAAGGAGTCATGATCCTTGTATATGAAACACATCAACCCAATCGCTCGTGTAGAACTGTACTAACACAATCCAGGAATGGTTATCTCCATTTAAATTTTATGTTCCTAAAGAGTCAGGCAAACCTCAGATGTCACTCTTTCAACCTGAGATTGCGATACCTGGTACTCTCTACTATCTCAAGTTGTTTGTGCTCCAACCGTCGATTCATTCGAGTTACGGCTCGATGAAACATTAAAACATCTAAATAACTGTTCATAACCCTTGAGTGAAAGTTATACCTTGCTAACTTACTTTACTATCAGCCGAACCCAGTGTGTATAGATCCCATGAGATTCAATAAGCACCAGCTTTGTGATTAACCCATAATAAAAATTTGAATTCGACTTCTATGGATGAACTAGGATTGGATATGGCGGTATAAACTATCCGTCAACAGTGGATTCATTTCAAATTCTATCGTTCAAAACCACATCATAATACATAAAGGATACAGAGAAAACTGTTAGTTACATTTACAACACTAAGAATGACTTCCACCGACAGAGTATTTTAAATGGTTATTTATTAGCAGCTGATTTCATGGTAACCCGGTACGGTTTATTACTTATCTGCTGCGCATCCAATTGAACACGTGATATTCGCCAGTTTAACGTTCAGCGAATGGTTTCTAAAACCCCGGGGGCAGCAACAAGCTAACTGATATGACCTTAGATTTCACATAGGGAAACGAAAATAAAAGCAATTTGCCAACCCTTGAAGATGATTAAATCTGGCTCATGGAATAAGCAGACGCGAATTTGCGTTGGCAGTGCTCTAGAACGGGATGGATTAACTGTTCGCGAGCCTCGTTCCTGCAGAACATCAAGAGTCCGATGTGGCGAGTGTGAACCACGGTGAGTAAGGTCATTGCCCCCTGTTCAAGTCTATCTGACCGAAAAAGATTTACCGAGAAAGCAAACGAACCAAAATACTGATTGTAGCGTTATTAAGAGCAATCCTATAGCCTTGCACGATCCGGTTAGACGTGTAGCAGCAAGGTGCATAACCACAAATAAAGAGGCCTAATGGTGATTAGGACACGGCTAGGATGATAATGTTTGGGGGTGGGGTTGATTTACTATCTTATTGTAGGAGTCATGTAACAGTAAAATGAATCTTTTTGATCAAAACACCGAGGAGTGCGAAATTTAGCAAGCCTGTTTTATTAATTTATGAATCCACCATAGATTTCAATACCGATTTCGGTTAAACTTATCTCCGTATGATGATCCTCAAACTTCAACCTTTTATTCTTTGTGCAAACATTTATTTGACAGCAAAAGAACTGGCAAGTGAAATGGCCAATTAAATGTTCATTCCTGTCTGTGGAATATGTCAATCAGACCTGAAATCTGAGATATTCAGGCTAGTCACTCGTATTTGATATTTCTACCCAGAATCAAGATTACAGTTACGTCTTCCAGTCAATAATCGATCATTGACCAAGAGTCAAATCTCATTTCTTTCTTCAAGATCTTTAAGTGTGCGATCTTTATCNCCTTCACCGCATAGTACAACTGCGGGCTTTAACTAAGAATAAGAAAGATAATTCACTTGTTCTTAGCACATTCATTATGACAACCAGTTGCTGATAGAAACAAAAATATTCCAAAACAAATGAGAACCACGAATGAAAGTTTTCATGAAATATATTCTGCAGGTTTCCAAAACAAATTGGTGCGCCGTGATTCGCTGAGGTTTGCAGCAGTAGTAATCAAACAGGGGTACAAAGAACGTAATCGTGATGATTTGTAGTTATGAAGGAGGATTAAATTTGTTGCCAGAATATAAAAACATTAACCTCAAGTGAAAAATTTATGTAACTGCAGCTTTCCTATCCTCTTCACTCGAAACCCCTTAGTAATTTCCGTGTCGACGAATTATAGAATTTCGTGATGTTCAAAATAGAAAGTCAAGATTCTTTCTGTTATCACACTTCGTGGGTTGCAAAACTTGAGTAGAATTTGTGGAATAACTGATGTAGACCAAACCAAGAGGCAGGTTGGCACGTGCGTCTCGGACTAAATTCCCCAGTGGCTTGAAGAATCTCTGTCGGGAAGCATCAAAGCAGTCATCACCAAACACAAATCGGAGCCGAGACCGATCCCCCGGACGCATTCCCTACTGTCCACCGGACTGAACAGTCAAACATAAATGAAACAATTAGTATAAATCAAACTGAAAGAGAGAGACATGAAATCCAATGAATCCATTGAGGATCGAACTTGAAACCTCACATGTTGAACACAAACACACCACTCACTCAGCCATCCGGAAGTTAATCAGACTGCCTAAAGTGAAGTAAGGTCAAACGGAAAGAAACATAGGCCATGTGTCTTACTGATTCGAAAATCAATCCAAATGGGTGTGATGCTCGAGTTATATTAACCGCATCAACTGCATTACGTCACTGACATATCCGAGAGTGATTTTATTTCCTTCGGTCGGGAGAGTTAGAGTGCTTGAATCAATGTTCATTGTGCACACAGTTCAGACTTTGTGGGACCAATACTAATCAACTCCATTGTTTTACTGGTGTCCAAAACTTCATTGCTCTCGAGAGATGTGGTGGGACTCGATAGGCGAGTACAAAGGCTGAAAACATGTCAGCAAAATGTCCCGACTTTACAAACTGAGCAACAATTGATCTTGCCACAGCTCTACTCCCATCCGATTTATCATTCAGCGTCAACAGTTTTAGGTGGTGCACTGAGATAGGTGAATTGTTGTTCAACCTACATGAACCACAATCGCACTTGTTTCAGTTGACGTCGATAGTTGCGGTCAACTTGTGCGGTTTTGATGTGTTTGTTTAGGTGTTTGCTGATGTAAATTATATTAACAGCTTGGAGCATTCAAAATGGATTTCACTGCGACGGATAAGACCCAACCAGTCTCCTCAGCTGCAGGATTCTCTTTGAATGGAAGTTTCATACACCCTGTTTTATTTTGCGCCTTAAGTATTTTTCTGGCCTATTCTGATCGTTACAGTAATGATAAATTTCTCGTGATAGTCATCGTTTGAGCCAGGTTAGTTTCAATATTCCCAATTCCCTTTTCAAAACATACCAAAACAGACGTGTCTTGATAAATGCATGCAAGCTTACCCCATGGCGTTTGAAGAGAGCATTCCATCAATGTGGAAACCTGTCTAATGGCCACTCCAAGTTAATTAAGGGCGCATTTTTCTCTGAACGTAACCATGTGGGCGCTCATTCAAGTTACATCCAAAAATCGGAGGGAATAGTCGTTTTGCATTTAAACAATGAATTTAAGTGTCGTTGAATTCTGAAGCGATGGAATGGATTTTCGTCAAACGCACTAAATGTAACACCTGCATAATGGTTACATTGTTTTGAAGAACTAATAGATTCATCCAAACTGATCTAACATGCGAAGTAAAGGTGCGAAACTGCGGAAATTATTAATTTAGAGGCAATATATATTGTTAAACGCAAATTGCACATCCGCATCGAGGTAGGCATTTTTTGAGTGTTGTTACTGAGTGAGCTACAGAAGGATGGCATTGCTGTTTTCATAAATTCACTGATGAAATAGTCTGTGGTCACCAAAGCAACATTTTCAAACAGAAAAGCAGCATCCTCGGAGGGAATCAATCAGTCTGTTGCTGATATTCACACTTTTGATTACTTCAACAGATTGAAACACATGAATAAAATTAGTATATATGCGTTCTAAGAAACTCATTGATGCATGAAATCAAAAAATATCTGGTTAATTGACCAGCGGTAGCTTGGTAAGGTGAGTAAGTCTGAAGATGATAGGGAGATGGGATATCCAAAGTGTGTATAATTTGGTCTTAACCATATGAACGAGGAACGTCAGAATGCATGGGTTGAAGACTTTCTTAAAGAAAAAGTGATACAACGTAGTGATTTCCAAGCCAATTAAATAGAACAGCGAATTTCGTTTTTCCTCGTTCGGTCCTTTTGCGTTGCCTCCAGGGGTGAACTTCTTTTGATCAGATTACACTTTGAAAAAAAATGAGTCTACAACCATCAACACAACGCTAGATCCCGTTGCCTAGTGTACTTGAGAAAAATCGAGTGATACGTCAGAAATTCTTCAAGGCACCGATGTATTTTCCCGTCAAGCGCAAGTTATTTAGAATTTGCTGAGTTCGTAAGTTGACTCATCCGGTGTCGATTGAGACCGCTCTAGATTGATGGAAGATATTGGATTTCATTAATCCTCACTAATCCTCTAATCTTCTAATGCAGTTTGAATGTCCTGAGAATGATTAGAGATAAATATATGCCCAAGCGACTAAGTTTTTCAACTGAATACAGAAAAAGTTTATGAATACCACTGAAATTTCCCAGTAGCGTGTGTAAACTAGTCGAAACCACTTCTTTTACGCTCTGTGATAAACGGCTGTTTCCACTTTTCAAATACAGATTTCACCGAATCACTCA
This sequence comes from Echinostoma caproni, assembly GCA_900618425.1. Classification (NCBI taxonomy): domain Eukaryota; kingdom Metazoa; phylum Platyhelminthes; class Trematoda; order Plagiorchiida; family Echinostomatidae; genus Echinostoma; species Echinostoma caproni. The sequence goes on along the minus strand of UZAN01040075.1, from coordinate 21,955 downwards.
AAGAGTGAGCTGTCGTTTGGTTTGTGATATTTCTTTCAAACACATGATTAGGAACTTGACATTCTCGATCTTGTTTGGATTGTAGTATTCAATCGAGTAAAACCACCAAAGCAGTGAGCGTCTGTCGTTCTTCTTCCGCATTTTCGAAACTTCTCAGACAGCCTTTGTTTGACCGCAGCTCTCATCGTAGGCTCACTGTTCAGGACATGTACGCTACATGAAGCAAAAGAATTTAGAAGTCTCATTTCTTGAGTTAACCGGCCTTACGGTATTACACAATCTAAAACTATCGACTCTGAATTATACATCGAATGGGAGTAGAGCTGTGGCAAGATCAATTGTTGCTCAGTTTGTAAAGTCGGGACATTTTGCTGACATGTTTTCAGCCTTTGTACTCGCCTATCGAGTCCCACCACATCTCTCGAGAGCAATGAAGTTTTGGACACCAGTAAAACAATGGAGTTGATTAGTATTGGTCCCACAAAGTCTGAACTGTGTGCACAATGAACATTGATTCAAGCACTCTAACTCTCCCGACCGAAGGAAATAAAATCACTCTCGGATATGTCAGTGACGTAATGCAGTTGATGCGGTTAATATAACTCGAGCATCACACCCATTTGGATTGATTTTCGAATCAGTAAGACACATGGCCTATGTTTCTTTCCGTTTGACCTTACTTCACTTTAGGCAGTCTGATTAACTTCCGGATGGCTGAGTGAGTGGTGTGTTTGTGTTCAACATGTTTGGCAGCTTGGTCGATGGATTTTCACTGCTTCTCTCGATCGCCCTGCTTGCTTATATACCTAGCTTGTTTACTACAAAATCACTGATCACATCTCAACCATTGTATTGTAAGCTTATATGGTTTCACACATGTGTGATTGTACAGGCTGTAAATAAATCTACTGAAAAGGTTTATCTGGTACTGCAAAGTCTCAGCTCACCAGAAAACCAAGAATTTGCATCGAAAAGTTTGGCTAAGCTCGCTGCTTTTACATAAAGCTACTCTATCTAGAAACATCGCATTGAAGCACGGAATAAAGAATACATTCATTCGAGAAGATTACTCGAAATTGAAGATTACTTCCTGATAGAAAAGAAAGATTTATTGATGGACGCAACTTCCTTTCTTCCATTCTGAAAGGTTTCAAGCAAACAGTAGAAACATTTCCTTCACATCACTTGTTGTAGTTGTACATTTGAAACCAGCTTGTTTGCCGCGCTGTTATTCTTAATGTGTTCTGCGAGACTAGTGAAATATTTGAAATTGTTGTTGAGGTAACTAATTATCAAGAAAACAAGCATGCCTTTCTCACCCACGTTTTACGCCCATGTTCTTGAAGCTAACCATAACAAATTTACTTGTGGCTGTTCTTTCCTCTTACAATGCATAACTGCTCCTATGCAGTCACACTCAGAAACCTGAAGGATTACCGGAATACCTTGTGCTCGTGAGAAACTTACAGAGATACTACTCAAACTTTCGTCTATTGGATGACGGGAAGATATTTATATAGAGTGACACTAAGAAACCCGGTTGGGGTTGGTTTTGCTTAAGGACTTTAATCTTGAATGGTCTGAGTATATTATATTTGACTAGAAAAGAGCATTGGATAAATGTTTCTTCTTGTTTGAGACTTTTCAGCAGTATGTACTTTTTGGGTACCTATCAGAACAGGTTGGGATTCAGACCTTTACGTTTGAGCTATGCAGTTGATGGCCATCCCTGTGTGATAATGATCCAGAGACTTGGTTGCGCTACTGAAGAGCCCCAAACAGAATGAAACAGTTGTACTGTGCGTTTTGTCGGCCATCACAAATATTTTTATCACATTACTCGCAAGGTTCAGGAGGCAAACTCAAAGATTGTGCACTGCAGGATGCGGTAAGAAAAAAACAACTGATTGATAAAAACTGATGAACCTTAGTAAAGATATCTTCGTTCGCCAGAAGAGGCCGAGTTCATGATATAGAAACATGTACGCCACGGGAATACGATAAGAGCATTCATCATTAGAATGCCTAGCAAAGCCGACTTAAACGTAAATGATGAGTTTTGGTTTAAATTATGCTGGCGCTGTGGCTGATGAGCTGAAACATACATGGGGTGATATCCAATCAACCTAATCCGGGAGTAAGAGATTTTGAATGTTATTTCGAAGGCAAAAATAAACAAAAATAAACAGCTAAAACTGATTGTCTGCTGCCTACATGTATTTTTATAAGTGAAATGTTAAGGTCTATTGAAAATTTCTTCCCTTAAAGTTCTGAGATTTTAAAGACGAACCAATGTTCTCATTGTCATTTAGTGTGAAATTAAAATGCACACTTAGTACGTTTATTCTGTGATTTGACTATGCAGACCAAAATCCTTTAACCCTCCCTCAGAATAGATCATTTACCCGTCCATTTTAAGTGATCCTAATTAATTTTTTAACATTGTGAGTTTAACAATGTCCCGCTAATTTTGATTCACTGTACTAAGCAGTGAGATGATAATCAGAATGGTGATGACCATGTAAATAGCGGTGAAGATCGCACAGTAACATTTTTGTTCTCTATGAGAACACAATGTTTCAAAGCTTCCTACAAACCATGTGGAGAACAAAAAGGAGTGCATAATAAAATCATTGCTCATTACTGTGTTAATACCATGAACTGTTACTGTTTATTTTCTGAGTCTATACATGATAAAACTGCTTCAAACTAAATCACTTTACTCATCATGAATAAACTTTAAATAACAGCTTATTCCATGCACAAGCAAGGCAATAAATAAATGTCGGGTTAGTTTGTTTCATCCAAGAATAAAAGATAACAGTATTTTAATGATTTTAGAAGGTATCTCTTAACTCTATTTTGAAAGTTGTTTCAACCGAACGAAAATATATTAAACAATACATTCTGTTTTGACGTTTTTTGTTAAACAAAGCTAGTGTGATCTATGATCAAGAGTAAAATACCTATTTTTAATAGATCTATGCACCCAGTAATTTCAAATGATAACATAAAAAAATTGATTTTACGGCACGTAAATTTAGCGAATTCCAAGTAATATTCATTTATGTTTAGTACTCAAGGGCTATAAGGCGTTGAAAATTAATATTATCACCACATTTCGAAGCCGAAAAAAACAAAGCTATTTTGATTTATGTTTACTCACCATCGCTTCCTTTTGGACTCGCACGTTTTTTAATGGCCTTTTCTAATCGTCTCTCAAAACTTTCGATATCATCAATACACCGATTAAGCATGTAAAAATGCTGTCCGTAGGCATCTACGACTGTGTTAACTTTCTGCAATAATAAAGCAAAAAATGAATTTCTATATGAAGCCCATCGGTTACGGAAAACGTTCTGCAAAATAATTGTTTTAAGAAAAGCTACCGTGTATCAACTCTGGAATGCAGTTATTTAATGAAATACAAAATCTACTCATAAAATATATTTCTGATGAATTTAAGCAAACATCTTATGTGTCGTAGGAATACGTTTCTTCTTGATAGTGTACGATACAGATTGACACATTTTACGCCAAAGACGTCTGGATCTAATTAAACAATATAAGCTCGGACCATTTACTAGGTCCTGCAATTACATTCAGGGATCTTTAAAGACTACTTGTTCGCAACTACTGAAACTCCCACAGGCAAGTTCATCGACTTTCTTTAAAAAATTTTGTTGTCACCTAATTTGTTAATGGTAATAATAATACTCATATGCAAGGCTGTTACAGACAACGAGATGGCTACCCGAATATACATTGCTGTAAATTCATGAAAATACTGATAGAGGCAACTCCGGCGTCATCTGTAAAACCTCTAAGTGTTTTACAAACAGTCATAAGTATTTTTAATCACCAGTGGCTAGCTTATTGAACCTTCTGTTGTTAGATGAAATCTCTGGTAACGTTAAGTCTAGCACACACAATACGTACATTGTCTTAGAAATCTCCAATAAACCTTTGGTTCTGTTCGTCATGGCTTTCACTAAAGTAGAAGTTTGGGGCTTATTTCTCCCACTGAAATAAAGACTTATTTGAAAGAAAAATATTTGAAATCAGATTCCAAGATACAGTGTTTACTTAGCGGCCGGAAATTACCGGGTAACCTCTAAATTCCGTTCTACCACTTTTGCTGTTCTCGACTTCCACAAAAAGATCTACCGAAGAAACTGTAATTACCGTGTTCCATCTGAGGTGAGTATTCAGAGATATGGAAAACATTTCACTCTCTGAGCGATTAAAAATGTGGGGGTATTTTATCATATTTATTAGATAAATGGACACTTCTTATTAGCATCTTCAAGTGTTCAGTAGCAGGTACGTTGAAGTAATTAACTGACGTTGTTTGCAGTGCAATGGTTTAACCTTTAGGGTAGGAAATGAAAGAGAAACCTATATGTTGTAGTAACCATACCATTTTAATCAGGGAAACACACACAAAGAGAATCATCATTCTTAATGTAACCTGAGTGTCACCTGCAAATCTAGGTCAGCGTTCAAACTACAAAACATGCGCTCTTGTTTACTTCTGAAATGTGACAGCAGATTCTAAGTCACTTTCTGTTTGAGAAAAAAACATCTCAGCAGTCTATTTCCCGGACTTTATGCGCAAACACCAATATGCATCAAATCTAGCTGTTTTACACTCTAGCAAAAAAGGCATATTACGTAGCCCTATGCGTTCAAGCAAAAATAAAACGACCGACTAAACCAGAAGACTGGTGCACAATGCTTTCTGTCGTAAACATGTTTGCGACACAAGCTTCTTGAAGCACCTTTAGGAAGTCAAAGTAAATGAGTATTAAAGCATTGCGACATGACATTCAGTCACAGTGACCAATAAATACGGAGGGTGTCGTCATTGCGCGGAGAAAAAATGATTACAGATCTTAAATATATTAGGCTTTATGCTCACTAGATTCTATGCTTTTATTCTTCCAAATGGAATATTATGCAAATTAGACCTTTTTGTTCCTTTAGTTAATCAATATTGAGGTAATCCTTAAAACTTAATACCCAAAATGCCTGCCAATTGGCATTCCATAGGTATTATTCAAGCAAAACTACATTAATGTTGCTAAAAGATCACAGTATGACTTCAAAATTTCAAAGATTGAAAACGTTGAAAATATATTACAATTTCTGTAATTTTCGAACATTGTGAGGATAAATAATTCTATTTGATTAATTGTGCTATCATATGACATTTCCATTCCATTGTCAGTAGGATTTGATTTGTTGGAATACGTTAGCAGTAAGCGCAGCGCACAAGATTGTGCTACGATGATTCTAGGGATAAATTATTTGATACCGCTTTAAATTGTATTTTGTGGGTGAAATAACTGAGATCATATAAAGACTGAAATTACTACTACATCAAAAATAGCATTTAGTTAAAATAGGTTTCAAAAACTGCAATGTAATCGTTTTTTGTGTGTTTTACGGCTTTTGATGTAAAAGTGTCGAGCTCAGAGAGTATCTTGACCCAAAAAATCGGATTTACGCCAAATTAGACGCCAGGCTGAATGAAACGGATGTTAGAATTCGAACAATGACATTAGAATTCTTTACGTAGCATAATGCGCGCTAGATAAATAAACATAATATGGTTGATTCATCCCTGCGAAATATTTTCAATGATTAGGCGTTTTAGGCACTGGTATACAAAATGAAAATGGTTGTTTCTTAATAATCCTTATTAAGGGTCAACCTACCGTATCCGATCTTCCTCTCCTCAGTGAAGTCCTTGACGAGCTATCAATAGCAGAAATTCCCTCTTTGATATGTCTACTGTAGAAATTTAAAACCAGTGAGGATGAACATTACTTTTTATGATAACTCAAAGAGTCAACAAACGACTTAGCAACCGCAGTGGTCTCGCAGCTGAAAACGTGAAGTTCGCTTATTTTCCCCTTTGACTGAAACAAACGAAACAGCACCAAATACTTGTATTGAAAATTCTCCATCGGATTAAGAACTGCAGCCTGGTTTTTTATGCCGCTCCATTCAAAAGATTCAACAGTTTCCTGAAGAAATACAATACGCCAATGAAATATTTCTACTTTTGTTTTCTCTAGTTTTATTTTGATTCCTTTGCTGTCCAATTTCATCAAGCATGGCGTTTCTTCAATGCGTTTAGATGACTGCAACGCTTTCAAGTGTCTAACAACCTCTTCCGGTTTGAGGCTGTGTTCTCCTTCCACAAAGCTCGCAATATGATGAACTCGGAAAACATTCTGAACCTTTGAACTAAATCACAACAATTAGCATTCGCAATTATTTACTCTGATTGATCTTTGTTAACCATTCCGCCTCGATATCAAAACGCCGCTATCACCTCTCGCGCTAACGACCTCGAGCAGCAAACATTTAAACAAAAATGAAAACTGCATGACATGAGGAGGCCTTCAATTGCGTGACGTTCTGGTTATTGTATTTCCTCCGGAATTTGATTCACAAGCGAAGCCGGTGTGTTTCGTGAGTATTCCGTCTAGTTCTGGGATTCGGACTGGGTGTCAAGACATAGGACCAGGTCTGGACAGGTCATGTAAGGTTGCACAGGACTGGTAGTGGCCAAAGGTGAATCGAGCGTCTACAATTCTTTCCGTGGTGTTCTCTCGATTGTGCATCCACCTCTTCAATTTATCAGTTTATCCGTCTATCCGCAAGCAGTGAGAAGGTGAAACCTTACTTCTCGGCGTGTCGGCGAGAGACTTTTAATGTGAAAGGGTTCCATATTGCACCAAACAAGCTATGAAAATAAATTTCGTATTCTAGTCAGCATTCTTCGTTGGGAAGCAGTTCCAGCCACCTCGTCTCCAAAGACATTTTGAAGGCATGAACAACAGGCAGGTTAACCAGTTCCTCGGATAGTCTATTCCACCTGCTTAAAATTCCATTGCTGAACTAGATGAGCCTCGAACCTGACCTACTTCTTTTCTTCTTTAAATTGTACTCGTGACCACTGGCAGCAGCATGAGGGTCCTAAGTGAGAAATTCCATAGGGTGAATCCCAGAGAATCTCCTTTTGAATTTATTTGCTCCTATGAAATCTCCTCTAATTCGTCTTCTTCCTAGTGAAAGTAGATCGAGGTCCCTTAATCTTTCCTGATATGATTACCATCGCTGCCACTCTGCCATTCGTGTAGCTAGCCTCTGCACTTTCTCCGAGTAGGCGGCCTCTTTTTGTGCATGGGTTCTCAGGCCTGGACACAGTATTCTAGATAAGGTCTTACTATTGCCTTGTACAACGGGACAAAGATTTCCGGTTTTCTACAAGATAGAGTCGACCCAAGCTAGCAAACTTCTCACGTGCCTTATGGGCTGCAATTTCACACTGGTTAGCGCAACTGAAACCCGAAGTCATTACTATCCCAAGATCTTTAGCTATTTCCATCGGTTCAACTTCGAAAGCTCGCCACGCACCGACAGCTACTAATGGATCGTTTTCCTTCGACAATAATTAATATTTGGCTGCATTCGGTGCTAAGTTCCATTTATTTCACCACTCAACTACGCGCTCAATATTCCTCTCTAGGGAGGCGGAGTGTTGATTCTCGTGAAGAATTAATATGCTCAGTTGAAAACCTTGAACTGAGACTGAGCACCCCCACTGTGTAAACAGTTGGATGCACTATTTGGAACCGGGGACGACACCACGTCATACTTGGAGTCTACAGAGCAACCTCAACTAGATCAGAAGAGAATAGATAGTTGATAAACATACTTGGCACGTTACTTAGGAAAACGACGAAGACGATCATAGTTGGTGATTTAAACCTGCCGGAAATCGATTGGGAATCCGCTGAAGCGGAAGATAGTCAATCTGAAGAGGAGTTCCTAAGGATTTTCCACGAGCAGGCACTATATCAGCATGTTTGACAACCAAGTCGATTCAGATATGAGCAGAGATCGTCCATTTCGGATTTAGTTCTTACCCGAGCGGAGAACTACGTCAGCGGATTGACTATGGAAGTCCCTCTGGGCACATGCAAACCAGGTGCCTGTGACCACTTTCTAAACAGAATCTCTATCAGTACACCGATTCAGCTTCAAAGCTGTATCTGTGGAACACATTCCATCGTGGTACATACTCCTAGAGGTACCGCGACCAATTATTCACTTGCACAACTATTACTCACCACGTTTCGGCCAAATCATTTGACTCAACTTCGTTGCACATGCAAACCAGGTGCATGTGACCACTTCCTAAACAGAATCTCTATCAGTACACCGATTCAGCTTCAAAGCTGTATCCGTGGAACACATTCCATCTTGGCTTCGTGAAATATACATTATTATTATTATCGTCATGAATTTGCCCATTGA
>UZAN01040075.1:2257-12562 GCA_900618425.1 Echinostoma caproni | reverse complement strand
GCGATAACTCTCGGGGACGTAAATGGAGGGATTATACAAACTTTGGAGGGCAGCAGAGGTAGTTGGCCTACTGAATGGCCCGAAATTACGCAAACAAGCTTATGAAACAAGCAAAAACAAAATATGAAATAAGGATCGATTAGAAAGCTAAAACCAATCCCAAAAGGTTCTACGCATATGTACAGTCGGAGGATGTCCTCAGGCAATCGGTAGGGTTCCTATAAAACAGCGCAGGAGAAGAAGCGTCGTCGGAGACAGAGAATTGCGATATACTCAAAAATGTTTTGAAAGCGTCAATAAAATAGATGATTGGCGCAGTTGCCCCTCACATTTGCCACAGGTCGGAGCTCCTCTAATGAGCGATCTACAGATAGACAGAGCTGAGGTTGTGAAGATACTCAGTAAGTTAAAACCTAGCAACTCAGCGGGGAGTGATGGATTACATCCAGCAATCGTCAAGCCGCTCGCACAGATTTTGCAGCTCCCGCGTGTGCATTACACGAGAAATTCTTAAGAATCGGTGAGATACCAAACGACTGGAGGACGGCGACAGTTTTGGCGATACATAAGGGGGGAACCAAGGGCAGTCAGTCTCACTAGCGTCCTCTGTAAAGGACTAGAAGCAATAGTTACAAACGTCATGGGGGAGCATGTTGCATGTTCTTGTTACATATTGAAGGCTGACGGCGGTCCAGTTAGAGTAAGCACGGAGGCGGAAACCACCAAACTAACACACGTACCCCAATTGAAGGATTTAGGGATAGCAGTTTCCCAGAAACACAAGCCAGGCGATCAATGCAAAGCTTCAACGCATAGGGCGAGGGATCAGCTATTCCAGTTGAGAAATACATTGAGCAACCGAAAGGTAGAAGTCTTTATCCCACTGTATAAAGCACTGGTGAGACCCCACCTATCCAGGCCTGGGCACCCTACCTGCAGATAGACATTCAGTGCGTCGAGAAGGTTCAGAGGTTAGCCACCTGAATGGTCTTGGGCATGAAGGATAGGCCATATGAAGAAAGGCTTGAAGAGTTAGATCTCTTTTCTATGGAAAGAAGATGCCTTAGGGGTGACCTCATAGAAACGTTTAAGATAATGAAAGGAAGCACTGCCGTAAGCGCCGAAAGGTTGTTCACTCGAACGCCCGTAGAAGTCACCAGGGGACACAATCCAAAACTCTTAAAACCAAGGGCTCGCCTGAGTGTGCGGTTTAACTTCTACACGAACCGAGTAGTTGATAGATGGAATCAGCTAGTACCTCATCTAATAGAATGTGCGAGTACAGTCGATTTCAAGAGAAGGTTAGACAGGGTTTGGACCCAAATATACCCAGAGGTAGTATAGAAGCAGGGTCTGGGATTGTTTAGGGTTGACATGCTACTTGCTTTCCAACTAATCTCCCTTACAGATATCGGACTGGAACAAGTTACCTGCTGCAAAACAGTTGCAAGACAGCGACTGAAACAGGTTTTGAAGCTTTGGGAGAAGAAATCTTCCTACCGAAGCAAGAACCTGGACGCTTGGTTGGCGAAAGTCTTTTCTGTCCTGTGCGACCTGAGCTGAGCTGACCTTCTGTATCTAGTAACGGCGTGTCACTAGTGTTGACATTCAGTTCTTCAGGAAATGCTCTCAATATATTTTTCTAGTCCACTAGACACGAATCACCTTTGGTAAGGGAATGACGAGCGTTTATACATAACCCTGAACCAATCGGATTGTTCGAAGGGTAAAATTAAAGGTATTTCACAGGCCAATCATAAAAACACAACTGATGCAGTAAAACAAACGATCAATTCACACAACAATCCAACACAACTGGGTGGGCTCTCTTGAATCTCATCTACATGGTCCTCAACCAAAAAAGGTTCCACTGAAATTAATCTGGTTGACGTGGTGTCGATGAACACTAGCGTCTGTCAGGCCCGTGATCTCCATCTTATCTTGGCCAATCTTTCTGGTAATAATTGCCCTTGCTAGTCTCAGATCGTTTCCTCAGAAGTGCATGCGGTCACTCAAATCCATGAATTGTATTAATGACCGCAAACCTGTCGTTCTGAACAGTTTCGCTATGCTGTCTTTGGTGGTGGCAAGTGCAGCACTTCATTATTGCAACAAGACGTTGTTCAGGAGTAGTTACAAATCTGAGATTGTCTTTCGATTTGCGGAAGCAATGGCGCTCATCATCGTCTTCACCAAATTTTCCGCTGCACCGTTGGAGCAGGGATGACGTGATGCTGTGCGCAGATGTTGGTCACCAATACTCTCCAACTCCATTTTTAATTCCGCAGCGCAGAATTGCGATCCACTATCGGTCACCAACACTTAAGAAGCGCCTTCGCGACTCAAGTACTTTCTTTGAACCGGCATCACAAACGATGCAGTCTGTGAACTGGTTAGAAACACTTCCGGCCACTTTGAGTAGGAATAGATGAGTACAAATTGTGTGAAAATTACCGAGGAACGGTTCACAGAATTTCGCATGCCCGCGTTCCCAAGGAACACAGCTTTCTGTCTATTGTACCCAATTCTTTGATTTTGACTTCTGTTTGCGTAGGCACGCTTCTCAGTTCTTAGCAGTTCAACCAATGTTTTCGTCTAGGCCGGGTCACCAGCACATCTGTCGTGTCAACGACTTCATCTTCTTCATCGCTAAATGGCCCTTGTATAGATATTCCTGCACTGCCTTGCTTGATGGAGGTGGGTAGATCGGTCGATCGTTACGACATAGTATTCCATCCGGTTGTACACTGATTTCTTCCCGATGTTCGTAAAATGGTGGAAGCCTCCGCTTCAGGTCTGGACGCTGACCTTTAGATACGGCTGTTATGATCTACGCGTATTATCACCTGGCGAGTCCGCTAAACTGCATTCGTGATCCCGGGGCTGCTGTGTAGTGAGTGTCAACTTTTTCGAATCTTTCGAATCTTGTATTCCACCGATAGAGTTTTGAAGCTGTGTCAGTGTACTGAAATAGAGATGGGGTGAAAGATGAACACTGCTCCCTGGTCAGTATGTGCCACACGGATGAGGTGGATCAAACGGTTCGACATAACAGAATGGAACTGACTTGCACTGACCGTTTTTCCCGTTGGTCAGTGGCAGTCCCACTCCTAATCGCTCATCCGAAACGACAGCTAAGGCATTTTTTGAGGGTTGGGTAGCAACCGACCGCTGTCCGGTGGCCGTCACCATCGACAGAGGTTCCCATTTTGAAGGGTCATTCAAGCGCTCCTCACTATGTTAGGGTGCAAACACGCTCGCACAACCGCATATCATCCGGCGGCCAACGGCCTGATAGAGCGTTTCCATAGACAACTCATAGCAGCCTCCAAGGCTGCTCCCGGTTCAGAATGACATGAGCCTCTTCCGTTTGTCCTGTTGGGCATTCGGAATACAATAAAAGCTGACTTGCACACTACACCAGCCACACTAGCCATCGGTTGCAAGTTATGTCTCCCGGATGAATTCGTTCCACCTAAATTCCAGCGTATCTTTAACTACGCAGATTTTGCATAACGGCTCTCGCATCACATGCGTGAGATGTACGCTGCTACCACATCCAAGCAAACAGTATTCATCTACGTACCGAAGGATCTTACGCGTTGTACGTATGTCTTCCTTCGCGTAAATAGAACCCGCACACCTCTATAGGCACAATATATCGGTCAACATAAGATAAACACCCGTAAAGAAAATTACACAATACTGGAAGTTACTGGCAAAAAGAAGTCCATTAGTTTACACCAACTAAACACCAACACCACTTCTTCTATTTCACCTGCTGAAGCTACAGAATCTGCGTCGGTGGACCCAAACCCAACCAGGTCCACAGAGAACCACCCGTCAACGCCACCTTTGATGCGTGTACAGCACAACCGTCGCGGTAGCGAGTTCCATCACCCAGTACGTTTCCAGGTTTTACGTAGTATTCTGTCAGCCTACCAAACGTTTCTCTCCCAAGTATTTGTTATTCTACTTCACCCTAATTGATTCTTCGTACCCATTTTTGACCATAACTCTTGTTTCTTTTTCGCGTAAACAAACAACTAAAAACGTTTTTCTCGTTCATTCTTGCCATTTGCGTTCACTGTTACAGGTCAGGTCCGGTTTCTAGGACGAAAACAGGCTTTTGCCTAACGTGTGTCCAGATTCATACACCAGTAGCATTTGGGACTTCCTCTGGTGCTACGACGTGAATATTTTTTTCGTGGGTTCAACCTTCTCTAGATTCGGACAGCTACCCAAGCGAGCAACATTACCAGGGGTTTACTTCAGTTTTACCTTCTCTAGATTCGGACAGCTGCCCCAGCGAGCAACATTACCAGGGGTTTACTTCAGGGTGATACTGTTTAGAGTTAAGTCAAAAGGTTTAGAAAGGGAGGAAAGGTAAGAATATGAAACTAAAAGTACCATTGTGGGGTCGCACTTTCGCACTCATATTAGAATAATAAGAAATCAAAAGTTACCATTGTGAAGTCGCCCTTTCGCACTCATATTAGAGACCGGCAGTTGTAGCACATTCAGCACTGGCCAGATCGAGTCGCACTTTCGCACTCATATTAGAGACCGGCAGTTGTGGCACATTCAGCACTGGCACTTTCGCACTCACATCTGGAGACCGGCAGTTGTGGCACATTCAGCAGTGGCCAGCAAAGGGAGCATCGTGTCACTTTTTTTACAGATCAGCTCCAACAATAGCTTCTTCGAAGTTATTTTCCTTTCCGTTCGAGAAACAATCCGTGGATAAGAGAACACCAACCGATGAAATGGGAAAACATTAAAAACAAGAGAACCGCAACTTTCCCCTCATCCCAATCAACGTACCGATCCAGCATCTTGAGAGTATCGAAAACTTTTTTCTGACAGCCCCGGTCAGCTTTCTTCTGGCTCGTACCCAGCTGTGAATGACCCATTTCCAAAACATCTGTTTTTCGACTAATAAATAAAGCAAGTAGAGAAACCCACCAAAATCCTCACATCATCAAGTGGATGACTTTTGGACAAATGATTGTCTACTGGATCTTTAGAAGACAAAATGACTGTACCCACACGGATACTTATCAAAGGCTCTGCTTAGCCTTCTAGGAGGGGAGCTCTGTAGTGATAGCGTCAACCCTTTCCTCACATGTAACTTTTACATCTTTCGAATCTTGTTGTTTTACCGGACCAAAACCACCTCGTTGGTCATGATACGCTTACTTTCACCTTCTGCACTTTTATTTACCTCTAAGCTTCTCGCTCTTTTCTACCACTCGTTCCAATACAACCATCGTCGCGGTTTCGTGAAACCAGTCGGTCTGCTTGGGTTCGTTACTTTGTCCGTTGCTAGACGTACGAATTCAATGACATCATTAGCCTAGACGCCAAAGCTAACGCAATGAAATGGAACCTCTTGATCATCGAGAATCTGGGCCGTCAGGTGAGAAAATTGGCTCGAGCTATGCTTTTGCCTGGACCGGGCCTTATGTGGTAGTCTTAGGAAGCCAGTGTATTTTTCATGAATCATCGCTGCCGTCCGTTTGGAAATGAACTTTGTGGGCTGAACAGGTACGGCAGTGTTTCGTGGTCGGTTATGATGGTGAATCGAAGTCGAAATACTTATTTGTGCAAGCATCAGATGGCCCAACATACAATCAGTGCTTACTTCTGCGTTTGATAATATCCTCGTTCTGTCGGGCTCCATAAGCGAGCAATGCAGACACTCGGACATCCGTCTTATTCAAGTACGGCACCAATACAAACATCTGATGCGTCTGTAACCAAAGTCGGTTGTTTCGTCAGAGAAAACGAGGCAAGCAATGGCCGTTCTGTTATTATATGAATGAATTTTTTCGCATTTGGTAGTCCACTTCCGTTTGGCAGTCGACTGAGCGTCGAACAGCGTTTGAGCCTTCGTGACGAAGTTCGGAATCAGTAGTGCTCGAGGCATTCCACGATGGACCTCAGTTGGTGTTAGTCAACCGTTGATTCGAGTTCATTCAAGAGAAACGACCCGGATCAAAAAGATAGTCATTCAAATCATCTGTGAAACTCCACACTACAATTCCCGGAGAACTGAACGCATATTTTGAGGCTCAAATATCCGTATTCTTTTAAGCGAAGAGCTCCAGTAGTTTGAGAAGCCTGTCGTCGTACTCGACCTTCGTTGTACCAAACACAATAAAATCGTCTTGATATGCCAACACCGTAGTGGTTGATCTGTGAAAATCCTTTAAGTAAAGCCCAGACAATTTAGCTTGATTCCACATTTCATGAATTTTACGTTGCAGTCACCTAACACCTTCCGCCTCATACATACATAGACATTTCACATTCCACCTCCTTCGTATATGTACACATCATTTTCATTACAAAACTTTATTTGTTTTTGCATCACCCGGACCCTGATCCTTTTGATCGCGACCTGATCGGTCACATTTGACTCGTTCGAGTGCAGCGTTACGGTGTGCGTGTCCTTCCTATCGAGACCCATTTTCTTCCGTTCAGATTTGTTGAATTACGCTCACAGTAACATTCGGCTCTTGCTTTCAAGTTGTTCCAAGATATCTATGAGGTTTGTACAGATTTCATTTGTTTATTTTACCGTTTAATAATGCACCGCCGTAGAAGATTGCTGGACCGTTCGTTTCATTGACTTTTTGGTATCCGATTTCGGCTTTGCGTCACTTGTTGATCTATTCGGGAAGCACAGTACTGAAATGCTTGCAACTTGGAACAAGTGGATGTCGTTCGAACAAGGAAGTATCGAGAAGGAAGAGGAGGAAGTAACCCGGCAAGCCACTGGGGAATTTGGAGAGGTTTCTGATTCTCAAATTTATAATTCAAATAGTCTCCTTAGTGGTAGAACTTCATGTGCCCTAAATTATGATGCCGATGTTAAGATTTCTAATATATACCTCCGTAATATTGTGCAGTTAGAGCAGGAGATTAGGTAATTGAAGCTTAGGGAAGCAGAGGCCAGACAAACTTCCTTGACTAAGCAAGCCGTGACCAAAAGACAAACATCTCCCATTTGACTCATACCGGAAAAGAGCTCAACCACCGATCGAAGTAATGTACCGCCACAGGTCGATAGACCTGCCCAGTGTGGAGCCAACTCCATTCGACGGAAACCTACGCAACTATTTGAGACTCATCAGAGAATTTGATAGTTTCGTCGAATGTCGAGTCGCCGATCCAGGGCAGAAGTTCTTGTACCTAAAACATTATTGCCGCGGGAAGGCCCGGGACGTTATAAAAAGTGTGATACTACTTCAAAAGGTACGTGCAATCATCACCAGCTGGGAATGAGCCTAGACTGTCGTTGGTTTCAGATATCACATCAGTCCTGGAGAATACCTTTGTTCGCGAAGAACGGTTGCGGCCTCTTTACAGTTTGAAACAATATGGAAATTGAAATGATGCCAACCAACGAAAAAAAACTCTGCACATTTATTTTGCGGATCTCCTGAGCTACTAGACGGAAACGGCTCTAATGTGGAACTACGCAACCGACACCGACATGTCCTGAGCCACTAACGTTAAAACTCTTTTGAAGGGAAAAAAGTTCGTCGGTAAGAACGGACATGGTCTCCGTGCGGCATTCCAACTTGAGAGAAGGAACCTAACCAAAGAAAATTTGAAATTCGAGATTGTGGGAGTCACGTATGATAAACCCGCAATTGGGCACTTATTCTGCAGGTCAAAACGAGATGCACATCAGTGCGCTTCTTTCTTTCTTTAAAGTTATTTTTCTCTTGGGCCGTGAGACATGTGTGATTTGATATTATCGCGATAATTTTAGTGATAGTTAAATAGTATGTGCCTCTGTAGCAGTTATAAAGCTTTCTTGTGAATTGACACAAAAGACTATTCTCTGTGTTTCCGTCAAATTTAAATATTTTACGTGCCATTAGGCCAAGCAGACTATTGCAGTTGGTACTACGTCAGCCAAAGGTCAATACTCTGCTGCCACGTTAACAGGTTTATTGGCATCAAAGAGGAGGACAAGGTTCCACAAAACGATTAGCACGGATTAAGTTATATCCCAAAACATTTGAAATCCGTTCTTCTTTTATTTTATGTTTATTGAACCAAATGACTTCTGCGCGCCTAAAACCCATCTTTACAGTATAAAGAACTCCAACACACTCGCAAAAGAGAATGCGAGGTTGCGACCTCTCCTAGGGTTTGGTACAGTAGGACGAACCCCAAGTAATACGGTTAACAGGTGCAAATGGTAGCGCTTGGTCGCTGAGCAGCTCTGTACACAAGGAGTGAACGATTTTTATGGTCCACAAGGAGTGACAGCTACATATTTTTGTGCTGCCCCGTGATTACCACAACGATAAGATACACCAACGGTAAATAACCATTTTGACTCTGTACGTAATACCATTGGGCGTTATAGTCCCCCTCCTAGCTGAAGAGTGTTGCCCAGTATACCTCAACTTACCCAACCGTGGGGTGATCGTGTTCACACAATCCTAGTTCTGAAATAATCATGGCTAGAATCTCAGCCATTTAAAGTGAAAACTCTATAGGTTATCTGCCTGCTCCATTTGATTGTTTGCAATAGTAGAACCCAGTTTATCTCTCGAATAACCCGTACTTGATGAATCTCTTTAAACCAAATTTCCGCAATGAAACATTCGATCTCTTGATTCTGAGGCATATGTCATTTCTAGTGCCATCGATGAAATATTTTTTCCATACCCATTACTTTGATAAGCCTGAAGAGTAGCTAATAAAACGTGTACTTTACCTGTAGTATGCAATATTTCTTTATTTAAACTTGTGAGTATGTCTCTCTACGCTGACAGTTGTCATATTTTCTACCCTCATGAGACTCGGTTGTATCACTTGGCATGCGATCATCTGACTATTAGCGTTTTTCTTATTGAATCTTCTGTAAAAATCTTATAAATTTTCACATTTTTAAACTTTATTCATCCTTATGTATAGCTGCGCTTATGTAGTCATTCTACGGCAATGTGTCACTTGGAGTTTATTGACGACTTGGAAGTTGAAATTGTGTTGCGTTACAGTGTAAACTGGAGCACTGAAACAGCAACATATTCCATCCATCAATTCTGCACTATAGTTCGTTTCCCCAAACATTGAATATCTACCACACTTCATTGTGCATTATATGAGGATATTGTTATTTGACCTTTCGTGCCCTGATAGTGCATTACATGTATGTCTCTCGTTGTAACCCGAGAAGTATACCATTATTATTGTTATTGAAGAATGTGTAATGCTACCAAACGAACTCGGGTATAACTGAGCAGGAAATATCCTAAAGGAACTGTTTGGTCAACCGGTTCACGTGGCACGGACGCTCATGGACGGGTTACTCGCCGAGGCCAATAAATCGATAAACGGACCCAAATCGTTGGTGTGAATGCTAATGAAGATGCAAAAATACTTCATTGTTCTGAATCGAATGATTAAAGATGCAGATTTGAATGCGCTACATACCCTAGAAGCGATAGTACGATGTCTGCCGGCTGATAAACAACGGCGATGGGAGTAGGAGGTGGTGGTTATCGGCCGTTTAGAGAGGGAACCCAATTTCACCTAGTTGACGGACTTCAATCGAAATCGCGCCAAGGTCGCCGGTAGTCGCTTCGGACAATTCGCCGGCATGAGTAGGCGAGAGGAGAGGCACCACATCAAGAAAAGAACCTACAAAATTACGGGAAGCTCAAGAAACGCAAAACACTATACAACATTAGAGGAACTGGGCTCACTCAGATGCCTTATGTGTTGTTCGAGTCTTGAGCTATCCACATGTGAGAAATGTGTGCAGTTGGATGTTCCGGACCGTTGAGAAGCAGCCAACAAGCATGGCGCGTGCTTTACCTATCTGGCCATACATTTCTTCAACCGCGGGTTCAGGGTCAACCGACAGTCACCGCAGATTCGTGGTGTCTTACCATCACTTTTGGTTGCGACCGCAATCGGTATTGCCCTCGCACTTGATGTGACACGAGTGATGTCACCACGCTCGTTTTTTCAATGACTTTCAATACACCGTCTCGTTGGCCGTATGGGATTACGCACCGTTTCATAAATATCGGCTGATTGTCAACTTCCAAGTTCACCGGCTGAATTTTTATACCGCCAGTATTATCGGAACACTTCACGGCCAAGCGATGCGTATGCGTGTGCACAATGACCGCGGCGTTGGTATGATGTGACATTGAGAGGTTCAACGCACGAATGACGACTAAGCCAAGTGTGGATAGATTATCTTTGGCGGTTAAGAAGAGTATGGGAACAAGGCGGTTTTCTGTGGAGTGCACCATCAGTGGAACCTCA